>JAMOIN010000724.1:0-26908 GCA_024666655.1 Dascyllus trimaculatus
TAATGCTCTAAAACAGCTTTTCGCGGGCTGAAAATGCCACTTTTGCCACTTACTGTATGGAGTCAATTCCTTGATACAACGTGAATGGAAGCAGCTTTTGCCTTCATATTTATCATATTTGAACAGCATCTGACGGTGAAACATGTTTGTAAACATTGATTTATAAAACCTGCAGTCTACCTGTTTCTCATGCTCTAAAACAGCTTTTCGCGGGCTGAAAATGCCGCTTTTGATACTTACTGTATGGAGTCAATTCCTTGATACAACGTGACTGGAAACAGCTTTTGCCTTCATATTTATCATATTTGAACAGCATCTGACAGTGACACATGTTTGTAAACACTGATTTTGAAAAACTTCAGTCTACCTGTTTCTAATGCTCTAAAACAGCTTTTCGCGGGCTGAAAATGCCACTTTTGCCAACGACTGTATGGAGTCCATTACTTGATACAACGTGACTGGAAGCAGCTTTTGCCTTCATATTTGTCATATTTGAACAGCATCTGACAGTGAAACATGTTTGTAAACACTGATTTTGAAAAACTTCAGTCTACCTGTTTCTAATGCTCTAAAACAGCTATTCGCCGTCTGAAAATGCCACTTTTGTTACTTACTGTATGGAGTCAATTCCTTGATACAACGTGACTGGAAACAGCTTTTGCCTTCATATTTATGATATTTGAGCAGCATCTGACAGTGAAACATGTTTGTAAACATTGATTTTAAAAAAGTGCACTGTTGCTATTTCTAATGCTCTAAAACAGCTTTTCGCGGGCTGAAAATGCCACTTTTGCCAACGACTGTATGGAGTAAATTCCTTGATACAACGTGACTTGAAACAGCTTTTGCCTTCATTTTTGTCATATTTGAAAAGCATCTGACAGTGAAACATGTTTGTAAACATTGATTTTGAAAACGTGCACTGTTGCTATTTCTAATGCTCTAAAACAGCTTTTCGCGGGCTGAAAATGCCACTTTTGCCACTCACTGGATGGAGTAAATTCCTTGATACAACGTGACTTGAAACAGCTTTTGCCTTCATTTTTATCATATTTGAAAAGCATCTGACAGTGAAACATGTTTGTAAACATTGATTTTGAAAAAGTGCACTGTTGCTATTTCTAATGCTCTAAAACAGCTTTTCGCCTTCTGTAAATGCCACTTTTGTTTTTTACTGTATGAAGTCAATTCCTTGATACAGCGTGACTGGAAACAGCTTTTGCCTTCATATTTATCATAATTGAACAGCATCTGACAGTGAAACATGTTTGTAAACATTGATTTTGAAAACGTGCACTGTTGCTATTTCTATTGCTCTAAAACAGCTTTTCGCGGGCTGAAAATGCCACTTTTGCCACTCACTGTATGGAGTAAATTCCTTGATACAACGTGACTGGAAACAGCTTTTGCCTTCATTTTTATCATATTTGAACAGCATCTGACAGTGAAACATGTTTGTAAACATTTTTTTGAAAAACTGCAGTCTACCTGTTTCTCATACTCTAAAACAGCTTTTCGCCTGCCGAAAATGCCACTTTTGCCACTTACTGTATGGAGTCAATTCCTTGATACAACGTGACTGGAAACAGCTTTTGCCTTCATATTTATCATATTTGAACAGCATCTGACAGTGAAACATGCTTGTAAACATTGATTTTGAAAACGTGCACTGTTGCTATTTCTAATGCTCTAAAACAGCTTTTTGCGGGCTGAAAATGCCACTTTTGATACTTACTGTATGGAGTCAATTCCTTCATACAACGTGAATGGAAACAGCTTTTGCCTTCATTTTTATCATATTTGAACAGCATCTGACAGTGAAACATGTTTGTAAACATTGATTTTCAAAAAGTCTACTGTTGCTATTTCTACTGCTCTAAAACAGCTTTTCGCGGGCTGAAAATGCTCCTTTTTTCACTCAGTGTATGGAGTCAATTCCTTGATACAACGTGACTGGAAACAGCTATTGCCTTCATTTTTATCATATTTGAACAGCATCTGACAGTGAAACATGTTTGTAAACATTGATTTTCAAAATTCTACTGTTGCTATTTCTAATGCTCTAAAATAGCTTTTCGTGGACTGAAAATGCTACTTTTGTCACTCAGTGCATGGAGTCAATTCCTTGATACAATGTTACTGGAAACAGGTTTTGCCTTCATTTTTATCATATTTGTAAAGCATCTGACAGTGAAACATGTTTGTAAACATTGATTTTCAAAAAGTCTACTGTTGCTATTTCTACTGCTCTAAAACAGCTTTTCGCGGGCTGAAAATGCTCCTTTTGTCATTCAGTGTATGGAGTCAATTCCTTGATACAACGTGACTGGAAACAGCTATTGCCTTCATTTTTATCATATTTGAACAGCATCTGACAGTGAAACATGTTTGTAAACATTGATTTTCAAAATTCTACTGTTGCTATTTCTAATGCTCTAAAATAGCTTTTCGCGGACTGAAAATGCTACTTTTGTCACTCAGTGCATGGAGTCAATTCCTTGATACAATGTTACTGGAAACAGGTTTTGCCTTCATTTTTATCATATTTGTAAAGCATCTGACAGTGAAACATGTTTGTAAACATTGATTTTCAAAAAGTCTACTGTTCCTATTTCTAATGCTCTAAAATAGCTTTTCGCGGGCTGAAAATGCTACTTTTGTCACTCAGTGCATGGAGTCAATTCCTTGATACAATGTTACTGGAAACAGGTTTTGCCTTCATTTTAATGATATTTGAACAGCATCTGACAGTGAAACATGTTTGTAAACATTGATTTTCAAAAAGTGCACTGTTGCTATTTCTAATGCTCTAAAACAGGTTTTCGCGGGCTGAAAATGCCACTTTTGCCACTCACTGTATGGAGTCAATTCCTTCATACAACGTGAATGGAAACAGCTTTTGCCTTCATTTTTATCATATTTGAACAGCATCTGACAGTGAAACATGTTTGTAAACATTGATTTTCAAAAAGTCTACTGTTGCTATTTCTACTGCTCTAAAACAGCTTTTCGCGGGCTGAAAATGCTCCTTTTGTCACTCAGTGTATGGAGTCAATTCCTTGATACAACGTGACTGGAAACAGCTATTGCCTTCATTTACATCATATTTGAACAGCATCTGACAGTGAAACATGTTTGTAAACATTGATTTTCAAAATTCTACTGTTGCTATTTCTAATGCTCTAAAATAGCTTTTCGCGGACTGAAAATGCTACTTTTGTCACTCAGTGCATGGAGTCAATTCCTTGATACAATGTGACTGGAAACAGCTTTTGCCTTCATATTTATCATATTTGAACAGCATCTGACAGTGAAACATGTTTGTAAACATTGATTTTCAAAAAGTGCACTGTTGCTACTTCTATTGCTCTAAAACAGGTTTTCGCGGGCTGAAAATGCCACTTTTGCCACTCACTGTATGGAGTCAATTCCTTGATACAACGTGACTGGAAACAGCTTTTGCCTTCATATTTATCATATTTGAACAGCATCTGACAGTGAAACATGTTTGTACACACTGATTTTGAAAAACTTCAGTCTACCTGTTTCTCATGCTCTATAACAGCTTTTCGCCGGCTGAAAAAGCCACTTTTGTTACTTACTGTATGGAGTCAATTCCTTGATACAACGTGACTGGAAACAGCTTTTGCCTTCATATTTATCATATTTGAACAGCATCTGACAGTGAAACATGTTTGTAAACATTGATTTTGAAAACGTGCACTGTTGCTATTTCTAATGCTCTAAAACAGCTTTTCGCCGGCTGAAAATGCCACTTTTGCCACTCACTGTATGGAGTCAATTCCTTGATACAACGTGACTGGAAACAGCTTTTGCCTTCATTTTTATCATATTTGAACAGCATCTGACAGTGAAACATGCTTGTAAATATTGATTTTGAAAAACTGCAGCCTAGCTGTTTCTCATGCTCTAAAACAGCTATTCGCTGCCTTAAAATGCCACTTTTGATGCTTACTATATGGAGTAAGTTCCTTGATACAACGTGACTGGAAACAGCCTTTGCCTTCATATTTATCATATTTGAACAGCATCTGACAGTGAAACATGTTTGTAAACATTGATTTTCAAAAAGTGCACTGTTCCTATTGTAATGCTCCAAAACAGCTTTTCGCGGGCTGAAAATGCCACTTTTGACATTTACTGTATGGAGTCAATTCCTTGATACAACGTGACTGGAAACAGCTTTTGCCTTCATATTTATCATATTTGAACAGCATCTGACAGTGAAACATGTTTGTAAACATTGATTTTGAAAACGTGCACTGTTGCTATTTCTAATGCTCTAAAAAAGCTTTTTGCGGGCTGAAAATGCCACTTTTGATACTTACTGTATGGAGTCAATTCCTTTATACAACGTGAATGGAAACAGCTTTTGCCTTCATTTTTATCATATTTGAACAGCATATGACAGTGAAACATGTTTGTACACATTGATTTTGAAAAAGTGCACTGTTGCTATTGTAATGCTCTAAAACAGCTTTTCGCCGTCTGTAAATGCCACTTTTGTTACTTACTGTATGGAGTCAATTCCTTGATACAACGTGACAGGAAACAGCTTTTGCCTTCATATTTATCATATTTGAACAGCATCTGACAGTGAAACATGTTTGTAAACATTGATTTTGCAAAACTGCAGTCTACCTGTTTCTCATGCTCTAAAAGACATTTTCGCGGGCTGAAAATGCCACTTTTGATACTTACTGTATGGAGTCAATTCCTTGATACAACGTGACTGGAAACAGCTTTTGCCTTCATATTAATCATATTTGAACAGCATCTGACAGTGAAACATGTTTGTAAACATTGATTTTGAAAACGTGCACTGTTGCTATTTCTAATGCTCTAAAATAGCTTTTCGCCGGCTGAAAATTCCACTTTTGCCATTCACTGGATGGAGTCAATTCCTTGATACAACATGACTGGAAACAGCTTTTGCCTTCATATTTATCATATTTGACCAGCATCTGACAGTGAAACATGTTTGTAAACATTGATTTTAAAAAAGTGCACTGTTGCTATTTCTAATGCTCTAAAACAGCTTTTCGCGGGCTGAAAATGCCACTTTTGCCAACGACTGTATGGAGTAAATTCCTTGATACAACGTGACTTGAAACAGCTTTTGCCTTCATTTTTATCATATTTGAAAAGCATCTGACAGTGAAACATGTTTGTAAACATTGATTTTGAAAACGTGCACTGTTGCTATATCTAATGCTCTAAAACAGCTTTTCGCGGGCTGAAAATGCCACTTTTGCCACTCACTGGATGGAGTAAATTCCTTGATACAACGTGACTTGAAACAGCTTTTGCCTTCATTTTTATCATATTTGAAAAGCATCTGACAGTGAAACATGTTTGTAAACATTGATTTTGAAAAAGTGCACTGTTGCTATTTCTAACTCTCTAAAACAGCTTTTCGCCGTCTGTAAATGCCACTTTTGTTACTTACTGTATGAAGTCAATTCCTTGATACAACGTGACTGGAAACAGCTTTTGCCTTCATATTTATCATATTTGAAAAGCATCTGACAGTGAAACATGTTTGTAAACATTGATTTTGAAAACGTGCACTGTTGCTATTTCTAATGCTCTAAAACAGCTTTTCGCGGGCTGAAAATGCCACTTTTGCCACTCACTGTATGGAGTAAATTCCTTGATACAACGTGACTGGAAACAGCTTTTGCCTTCATTTTTATCATATTTGAACAGCATCTGACAGTGAAACATGTTTGTAAACATTGATTTTGAAAAACTACAGTCTAGCTGTTTCTCATGCTCTAAAACAGCTTTTTGCGGGCTGAAAAGGCCACTTTTGCCACTTACTGTATCGAGTCAATTCTTTAATACAACGTGACTGGAAACAGCTTTTGCCTTCATATTTATCATATTTGAACAGCATCTAACAGTGAAACATGTTTGTAAACATTTTTTTGAAAAACTGCAGTCTACCTGTTTCTCATACACTAAAACAGCTTTTCGCCTGCCGAAAATGCCACTTTTGCCACTTACTGTATGGAGTCAATTCCTTGATACAACGTGACTGGAAACAGCTTTTGCCTTCATATTTATCATATTTGAACAGCATCTGACAGTGAAACATGCTTGTAAACATTGATTTTGAAAACGTGCACTGTTGCTATTTCTAATGCTCTAAAACAGCTTTTTGCGGGCTGAAAATGCCACTTTTGATACTTACTGTATGGAGTCAATTCCTTTATACAACGTGAATGGAAACAGCTTTTGCCTTCATTTTTATCATATTTGAACAGCATCTGACAGTGAAACATGTTTGTAAATATTGATTTTGAAAAACTGCAGTCTAGCTGTTTCTCATGCTCTAAAACAGCTATTCGCTGCCTTAAAATGCCACTTTTGATGCTTACTATATGGAGTAAGTTCCTTGATACAACGTGACTGGAAACAGCCTTTGCCTTCATATTTATCATATTTGAACAGCATCTGACAGTGAAATATGTTTGTAAACATTGATTTTAAAAAACTGCAGTCTAGCTGTTTTTCATTCTCTCAAACAGCTTTTCGCGGGCTGAAAATGCCACTTTTGCCACTTACTGTATGGAGTCAATTACTTGATACAACGTGACTGGAAACAGCTTTTGCCTTCATATTTATCATATTTGAACAGCATCTGACAGTGAAACATGTTTGTAAACATTGATTTTCAAAAACTGCAGTCTACCTGTTTCTCATGCTCTACAAGAGCTTTTCGCGGGCTGAAAATGTTACTTTTGATACTTACTGTATGGAGTCAATTCCTTGATACAACGTGACTGGAAACAGCTTTTGCCTTCATATTTATCATATTTGAACAGCATCTGACAGTGAAACATGCTTGTACACACTGATTTTGAAAAACTTCAGTCTACCTGTTTCTAATGCTCTATAACAGCTTTTCGCGGGCTGAAAATGCCACTTTTGTTACTTACTGTATGGAGTCAATTCCTTGATACAACGTGACTGGAAACAGCTTTTGCCTTCATATTTATCATATTTGACCAGCATCTGACAGTGAAACATGTTTGTAAACATTGATTTTGAAAAACTGCAGTCTAGCTGTTTCTCATGCTCTGACACAGCTTTTCCCTGGCTGAAAATGCTCCTTTTGTCACTCAGTGTATGGAGTCAATTCCTTGATACAACGTGACTGGAAACAGCTTTTGCCTTCATTTTTGTCATATTTGAACAGCATCTGACAGTGAAACATGTTTGTAAACATTGATTTTCAAAAAGTCTACTGTTGCTATTTCTACTGCTCTAAAACAGCTTTTCGCGGGCTGAAAATGCTCCTTTTGTCACTCAGTGTATGCAGTCAATTCCTTGATACAACGTGACTGGAAACAGCTTTTGCCTTCATTTTTGTCATATTTGAACAGCATCTGACAGTGAAACATGTTTGTAAACATGGATTTTCAAAAAGTCTACTGTTCCTATTTCTAATGCTCTAAAACAGCTTTTCGCGGGCTGAAAATGCTACTTTTGTCACGCAGTGCATGGAGTCAATTCCTTGATACAATGTTGCTGGAAACAGTTTTGCCTTCATTTTTATCATATTTGAACAGCATCTGACAGTGAAACATGTTTGTAAACATTGATTTTCAAAAAGTGCACTTTTGCTATTGTAATGCTCTAAAACAGCTTTTCGCGGGCTGAAAATGCCACTTTTGCCACTTACTGTAAGGAGTCAATTCCTTGATACAACGTGAATGGAAGCAGCTTTTGCCTTCATATTATCATATTTGAACAGCATCCGACAGTGAAACATGTTTGTAAACATTGATTTTAAAAAAGTGCACTGTTGCTATTTCCAATGCTCTACAACAGCTTTTCGCGGGCTGAAAATGCCACTTTTGCCAATGACTGTATGGAGTCCATTACTTGATACAACGTGACTGGAAGCAGCTTTTGCCTTCATATTTATCATATTTGAACAGCATCTGACGGTGAAACATGTTTGTAAACATTGATTTATAAAACCTGCAGTCTACCTGTTTCTCATGCTCTAAAACAGCTTTTCGCGGGCTGAAAATGCCACTTTTGATACTTACTGTATGGAGTCAATTCCTTGATACAAGGTGACTGGAAACAGCTTTTGCCTTCATATTTATGATATTTGAGCAGCATCTGACAGTGAAACATGTTTGTAAACATTGATTTTAAAAAAGTGCACTGTTGCTATTTCTAATGCTCTAAAACAGCTTTTCGTGGGCTGAAAATGCCACTTTTGCCAACGACTGTATGGAGTAAATTCCTTGATACAACGTGACTTGAAACAGCTTTTGCCTTCATTTTTGTCATATTTGAAAAGCATCTGACAGTGAAACATGTTTGTAAACACTGATTTTGAAAACGTGCACTGTTGCTATTTCTAATGCTCTAAAACAGCTTTTCGCGGGCTGAAAATGCCACTTTTGCCACTCACTGGATGGAGTAAATTCCTTGATACAACGTGACTTGAAACAGCTTTTGCCTTCATTTTTATCATATTTGAAAAGCATCTGACAGTGAAACATGTTTGTAAACATTGATTTTGAAAAAGTGCACTGTTGCTATTTCTAATGCTCTAAAACAGCTTTTCGCCGTCTGTACATGCCACTTTTGTTACTTACTGTATGAAGTCAATTCCTTGATACAACGTGACTGGAAACAGCTTTTGCCTTCATATTTATCATATTTGAACAGCATCTGACAGTGAAACATGTTTGTAAACATTGATTTTGAAAACGTGCACTGTTGCTATTTCTAATGCTCTAAAAAAGCTTTTCGCGGGCTGAAAATGCCACTTTTGCCACTCACTGTATGGAGTAAATTCCTTGATACAACGTGACTGGAAACAGCTTTTGCCTTCATTTTTATCATATTTGAACAGCATCTGACAGTGAAACATGTTTGTAAACATTGATTTTGAAAAACTACAGTCTAGCTGTTTCTCATGCTCTAAAACAGCTTTTTGCGGGCTGAAAAGGCCACTTTTGCCACTTACTGTATCGAGTCAATTCTTTCATACAACGTGACTGGAAACAGCTTTTGCCTTCATATTTATCATATATGAACAGCATCTAACAGTGAAACATGTTTGTAAACATTTTTTTGAAAAACTGCAGTCTACCTGTTTCTCATACTCTAAAACAGCTTTTCGCCTGCCGAAAATGCCACCTTTGCCACTTACTGTATGGAGTCAATTCCTTGATACAACGTGACTGGAAACAGCTTTTGCCTTCATATTTATCATATTTGAACAGCATCTGACAGTGAAACATGTTTGTAAACATTGATTTTAAAAAAGTACACAGTTGCTATTTCTAATGCTCTAAAACAGCTTTTCGCGGGCTGAAAATGCCACTTTTGCCACTCACTGTATGGAGTAAATTCCTTGATACAACGTGACTGGAAACAGCTTTTGCCTTCATTTTTATCATATTTGAACAGCATCTGACAGTGAAACATGTTTGTAAACATTGATTTTGAAAAACTACAGTCTAGCTGTTTCTCATGCTCTAAAACAGCTTTTTGCGGGCTGAAAAGGCCACTTTTGCCACTTACTGTATCGAGTCAATTCTTTCATACAACGTGACTGGAAACAGCTTTTGCCTTCATATTTATCATATTTGAACAACATCTAACAGTGAAACATGTTTGTAAACATTTTTTTGAAAAACTGCAGTCTACCTGTTTCTCATACTCTAAAACAGCTTTTCGCGGGCTGAAAATGCCACTTTTGCCACTCACTGTATGGAATAAATTCCTTGATACAACGTGACTGGAAACAGCTTTTGCCTTCATTTTTATCATATTTGAACAGCATCTGACAGTGAAACATGTTTGTAAACATTGATTTTGAAAAACTGCAGTCTAGCTGTTTCTCATGCTCTGACACAGCTTTTCCCTGGCTGAAAATGCTCCTTTTGTCACTCAGTGTATGGAGTCAATTCCTTTATACAACGTGACTGGAAACAGCTTTTGCCTTCATATTTATCATATTTGAAAAGCATCTGACAGTGAAACATGTTTGTAAACATTGATTTTGAAAACGTGCACTGTTGCTATTTCTAATGCTCTAAAACAGCTTTTCGCGGGCTGAAAATGCCACTTTTGCCAACGACTGTATGGAGTAAATTCCTTGATACAACGTGACTTGAAACAGCTTTTGCCTTCATTTTTATCATATTTGAAAAGCATCTGACAGTGAAACATGTTTGTAAACATTGATTTTCAAAAAGTGCACTGTTCCTATTGTAATGCTCTAAAACAGCTTTTCGCGGGCTGAAAATGCCACTTTTGACACTTACTGTATGGAGTCAATTCCTTGATACAACGTGACTGGAAACAGCTTTTGCCTTCATATTTATCATATTTGAACAGCATCTGACAGTGAAACATGTTTGTAAACATTGATTTTGAAAACGTGCACTGTTGCTATTTCTAATGCTCTAAAAAAGCTTTTTGCGGGCTGAAAATGCCACTTTTGATACTTACTGTATGGAGTCAATTCCTTTATACAACGTGAATGGAAACAGCTTTTGCCTTCATTTTTATCATATTTGAACAGCATATGACAGTGAAACATGTTTGTACACATTGATTTTGAAAAAGTGCACTGTTGCTATTGTACTGCTCTAAAACAGCTTTTCGCCGTCTGTAAATGCCACTTTTGTTACTTACTGTATGGAGTCAATTCCTTGATACAACGTGACAGTAAACAGCTTTTGCCTTCATATTTATCATATTTGAACAGCATCCGACAGTGAAACATGTTTGTAAACATTGATTTTAAAAAAGTGCACTGTTGCTATTTCCAATGCTCTAAAACAGCTTTTCGCGGGCTGAAAATGCCACTTTTGCCACTTACTGTATGGAGTCAATTACTTGATGCAACGCGACTGGTAAAAGCTTTTGCCTTCATATTTATCATATTTGAAAAGCATCTGACAGTGAAACATGGTTGTAAACATTGATTTTTAAAAACTGCAGTCTACCTGTTTCTCATGCTCTAAAAGAGCTTTTCGCGGGCTGAACATGCCACTTTTGATACTTACTGTATGGAGTCAATTCCTTGATACAACGTGACTGGAAACAGCTTTTGCCTTCATATTTATCATATTTGAACAGCATCTAACAGTGAAACATGGTTGTAAACATTTTTTTGAAAAACTGCAGTCTAGCTGTTTCTCATGCTCTAAAACAGCTTTTCGCCTGCCGAAAATGCCACTTTTGCCACTTACTGTATGGAGTCAATTCCTTGATACAACGTGACTGGAAACAGCTTTTGCCTTCATATTTATCATATTTGAAAAGCATCTGACAGTGAAACATGTTTGTAAACATTGATTTTAAAATAGTACACTGATGCTATTTCTAATGCTCTAAAACAGCTTTTCGCGGGCTGAAAATGCCACTTTTGCCAATGACTGTATGGAGTCCATTACTTGATACAACGTGACTGGAAGCAGCTTTTGCCTTCATATTTATCATATTTGAACAGCATCTGACAGTGAAACATGTTTGTAAACATTGATTTTCAAAAAGTGCACTGTTCCTATTGTAATGCTGTAAAACAGCTTTTCGTGGGCTGAAAATGCCACTTTTGACACTTACTGTATGGAGTCAATTCCTTGATACAACGTGACTGGAAACAGCTTTTGCCTTCATATTTATCATATTTGAACAGCATCTGACAGTGAAACATGTTTGTAAACATTGATTTTGAAAAACTGCAGTCTAGCTGTTTCTCATGCTCTGACACAGCTTTTCGTGGCCTGAAAATGCCACTTTTGATACTTACTGTATGGAGTCAATTCCTTTGTTCAACGTGACTGGAAACAGCTTTTGCCTTCATATTTATCATATTTGAACAGCATCTAACAGTGAAACATGTTTGTAAACATTTTTTTGAAAAACTGCAGTCTACCTGTTTCTCATGCTCTAAAACAGCTTTTCGCCTGCCGAAAATGCCACTTTTGCCACTTACTGTATGGAGTCAATTCCTTGATACAACGTGACTGGAAACAGCTTTTGCCTTCATATTTATCATATTTGAACAGCATCTGACAGTGAAACATGTTTGTAAACATTGATTTTGAAAAAGTGCACTGTTGCTATTTCTAACTCTCTAAAACAGCTTTTCGCCGTCTGTAAATGCCACTTTTGTTACTTACTGTATGAAGTCAATTCCTTGATACAACGTGACTGGAAACAGCTTTTGCCTTCATATTTATCATATTTGAAAAGCATCTGACAGTGAAACATGTTTCTAAACATTGATTTTGAAAAACTACAGTCTAGCTGTTTCTCATGCTCTAAAACAGCTTTTTGCGGGCTGAAAAGGCCACTTTTGCCACTTACTGTATCGAGTCAATTCTTTCATACAACGTGACTGGAAACAGCTTTTGCCTTCATATTTATCATATTTGAACAGCATCTGACAGTGAAACATGTTTGTACACACTGATTTTGAAAAACTTCAGTCTACCTGTTTCTCATGCTCTATAACAGCTTTTCGCCGGCTGAAAAAGCCACTTTTGTTACTTACTGTATGGAGTCAATTCCTTGATACAACGTGACTGGAAACAGCTTTTGCCTTCATATTTATCATATTTGAACAGCATCTGACAGTGAAACATGTTTGTAAACATTGATTTTGAAAACGTGCACTGTTGCTATTTCTAATGCTCTAAAACAGCTTTTCGCCGGCTGAAAATGCCACTTTTGCCACTCACTGTATGGAGTCAATTCCTTGATACAGCGTGACTGGAAACAGCTTTTGCCTTCATTTTTATCATATTTGAACAGCATCTGACAGTGAAACATGCTTGTAAATATTGATTTTGAAAAACTGCAGCCTAGCTGTTTCTCATGCTCTAAAACAGCTATTCGCTGCCTTAAAATGCCACTTTTGATGCTTACTATATGGAGTAAGTTCCTTGATACAACGTGACTGGAAACAGCCTTTGCCTTCATATTTATCATATTTGAACAGCATCTGACAGTGAAACATGTTTGTAAACATTGATTTTCAAAAAGTGCACTGTTCCTATTGTAATGCTCTAAAACAGCTTTTCGCGGGCTGAAAATGCCACTTTTGACACTTACTGTATGGAGTCAATTCCTTGATACAACGTGACTGGAAACAGCTTTTGCCTTCATATTTATCATATTTGAACAGCATCTGACAGTGAAACATGTTTGTAAACATTGATTTTGAAAACGTGCACTGTTGCTATTTCTAATGCTCTAAAAAAGCTTTTTGCGGGCTGAAAATGCCACTTTTGATACTTACTGTATGGAGTCAATTCCTTTATACAACGTGAATGGAAACAGCTTTTGCCTTCATTTTTATCATATTTGAACAGCATATGACAGTGAAACATGTTTGTACACATTGATTTTGAAAAAGTGCACTGTTGCTATTGTAATGCTCTAAAACAGCTTTTCGCCGTCTGTAAATGCCACTTTTGTTACTTACTGTATGGAGTCAATTCCTTGATACAACGTGACTGGAAACAGCTTTTGCCTTCATATTTATCATATTTGAACAGCATCTGACAGTGAAACATGTTTGTAAACATTGATTTTGAAAACGTGCACTGTTGCTATTTCTAATGCTCTAAAACAGCTTTTCGCCGGCTGAAAATTCCACTTTTGCCATTCACTGGATGGAGTCAATTCCTTGATACAACATGACTGGAATCTGCTTTTGCCTTCATATTTATCATATTTGACCAGCATCTGACAGTGAAACATGTTTGTAAACATTGATTTTAAAAAAGTGCACTGTTGCTATTTCTAATGCTCTAAAACAGCTTTTCGCGGGCTGAAAATGCCACTTTTGCCAACGACTGTATGGAGTAAATTCCTTGATACAACTTGACTTGAAACAGCTTTTGCCTTCATTTTTGTCATATTTGAAAAGCATCTGACAGTGAAACATGTTTGTAAACACTGATTTTGAAAACGTGCACTGTTGCTATTTCTAATGCTCTAAAACAGCTTTTCGCGGGCTGAAAATGCCACTTTTGCCACTCACTGGATGGAGTAAATTCCTTGATACAACGTGACTGGAAACAGCTTTTGCCTTCATTTTTATCATATTTGAACAGCATCTGACAGTGAAACATGTTTGTAAACATTGATTTTGAAAAACTACAGTCTAGCTGTTTCTCATGCTCTAAAACAGCTTTTTGCGGGCTGAAAAGGCCACTTTTGCCACTTACTGTATCGAGTCAATTCTTTCATACAACGTGACTGGAAACAGCTTTTGCCTTCATATTTATCATATTTGAACAGCATCTAACAGTGAAACATGTTTGTAAACATTTTTTTGAAAAACTGCAGTCTACCTGTTTCTCATACTCTAAAACAGCTTTTCGCCTGCCGAAAATGCCACCTTTGCCACTTACTGTATGGAGTCAATTCCTTGATACAACGTGACTGGAAACAGCTTTTGCCTTCATATTTATCATATTTGAACAGCATCTGACAGTGAAACATGCTTGTAAACATTGATTTTGAAAACGTGCACTGTTGCTATTTCTAATGCTCTAAAACAGCTTTTTGCGGGCTGAAAATGCCACTTTTGATACTTACTGTATGGAGTCAATTCCTTCATACAACGTGAATGGAAACAGCTTTTGCCTTCATTTTTATCATATTTGAACAGCATCTGACAGTGAAACATGTTTGTAAACATTGATTTTCAAAAAGTCTACTGTTGCTATTTCTACTGCTCTAAAACAGCTTTTCGCGGGCTGAAAATGCTCCTTTTGTCACTCAGTGTATGGAGTCAATTCCTTGATACAACGTGACTGGAAACAGCTATTGCCTTCATATTTATCATATTTGAACAGCATCTAACAGTGAAACATGTTTGTAAACATTTTTTTGAAAAACTGCAGTCTACCTGTTTCTCATACTCTAAAACAGCTTTTCGCGGGCTGAAAATGCCACTTTTGCCACTTACTGTATGGAATAAATTCTTTGATACAACGTGACTGGAAACAGCTTTTGCCTTCATTTTTATCATATTTGAACAGCATCTGACAGTGAAACATGTTTGTAAACATTGATTTTGAAAGACT
Source organism: Dascyllus trimaculatus (assembly GCA_024666655.1). Taxonomy (NCBI): domain Eukaryota; kingdom Metazoa; phylum Chordata; class Actinopteri; family Pomacentridae; genus Dascyllus; species Dascyllus trimaculatus. The sequence continues at coordinate 15,111 of JAMOIN010000724.1, forward strand.
GCAGTCTAGCTGTTTCTCATGCTCTGACACAGCTTTTCCCTGGCTGAAAATGCTCCTTTTGTCACTCAGTGTATGGAGTCAATTCCTTTATACAACGTGACTGGAAACAGCTTTTGCCTTCATATTTATCATATTTGAACAGCATCTAACAGTGAAACATGTTTGTAAACATTTTTTTGAAAAACTGCAGTCTACCTGTTTCTCATACTCTAAAACAGCTTTTCGCCTGCCGAAAATGCCACTTTTGCCACTTACTGTATGGAGTCATTTCCTTGATACAACGTGACTGGAAACAGCTTTTGCCTTCATATTTATCATATTTGAACAGCATCTGACAGTGAAACATGCTTGTAAACATTGATTTTGAAAACGTGCACTGTTGCTATTTCTAATGCTCTAAAACAGCCTTTTGCGGGCTGAAAATGCCACTTTTGATGCTTACTGTATGGAGTCAATTCCTTCAAACAACGTGAATGGAAACAGCTTTTGCCTTCATTTTTATCATATTTGAACAGCATCTGACAGTGAAACATGTTTGTAAACATTGATTTTCAAAAAGTCTACTGTTGCTATTTCTACTGCTCTAAAACAGCTTTTCGCGGGCTGAAAATGCTCCTTTTGTCACTCAGTGTATGGAGTCAATTCCTTGATACAACGTGACTGGAAACAGCTATTGCCTTCATTTTTATCATATTTGAACAGCATCTGACAGTGAAACATGTTTGTAAACATTGATTTTCAAAATTCTACTGTTGCTATTTCTAATGCTCTAAAATAGCTTTTCGCGGACTGAAAATGCTACTTTTGTCACTCAGTGCATGGAGTCAATTCCTTGATACAATGTTACTGGAAACAGGTTTTGCCTTCATTTTAATGATATTTGAACAGCATCTGACAGTGAAACATGTTTGTAAACATTGATTTTCAAAAAGTGCACTGTTGCTATTTCTAATGCTCTAAAACAGGTTTTCGCGGGCTGAAAATGCCACTTTTGCCACTCACTGTATGGAGTCAATTACTCGATGCAACGCGACTGGTAAAAGCTTTTGCCTTCATATTTATCATATTTGAAAAGCATCTGACTGTGAAACATGTTTGTAAACATTGATTTTCAAAAACTGCAGTCTACCTGTTTCTCATGCTCTAAAAGAGCTTTTCGCGGGCTGAAAATGCCACTTTTGATACTTACTGTATGGAGTCAATTCCTTGATACAACGTGACTGGAAACAGCTTTTGCCTTCATATTTATCATATTTGAACAGCATCTGACAGTGAAACATGTTTGTACACACTGATTTTGAAAAACTTCAGTCTACCTGTTTCTCATGCTCTATAACAGCTTTTCGCCGGCTGAAAAAGCCACTTTTGGTACTTACTGTATGGAGTCAATTCCTTGATACAACGTGACTGGAAACAGCTTTTGCCTTCATATTTATCATATTTGAACAGCATCTGACAGTGAAACATGTTTGTAAACATTGATTTTGAAAACGTGCACTGTTGCTATTTCTAATGCTCTAAAACAGCTTTTCGCCGGCTGAAAATGCCACTTTTGCCACTCACTGTATGGAGTCAATTCCTTGATACAACGTGACTGGAAACAGCTTTTGCCTTCATTTTTATCATATTTGAACAGCATCTGACAGTGAAACATGCTTGTAAATATTGATTTTGAAAAACTGCAGCCTAGCTGTTTCTCATGCTCTAAAACAGCTATTCGCTGCCTTAAAATGCCACTTTTGATGCTTACTATATGGAGTAAGTTCCTTGATACAACGTGACTGGAAACAGCCTTTGCCTTCATATTTATCATATTTGAACAGCATCTGACAGTGAAACATGTTTGTAAACATTGATTTTCAAAAAGTGCACTGTTCCTATTGTAATGCTCTAAAACAGCTTTTCGCGGGCTGAAAATGCCACTTTTGACACTTACTGTATGGAGTCAATTCCTTGATACAACGTGACTGGAAACAGCTTTTGCCTTCATATTTATCATATTTGAACAGCATCTGACAGTGAAACATGTTTGTAAACATTGATTTTGAAAACGTGCACTGTTGCTATTTCTAATGCTCTAAAAAGCTTTTTGCGGGCTGAAAATGCCACTTTTGATACTTACTGTATGGAGTCAATTCCTTTATACAACGTGAATGGAAACAGCTTTTGCCTTCATTTTTATCATATTTGAACAGCATATGACAGTGAAACATGTTTGTACACATTGATTTTGAAAAAGTGCACTGTTGCTATTGTAATGCTCTAAAACAGCTTTTCGCCGTCTGTAAATGCCACTTTTGTTACTTACTGTATGGAGTCAATTCCTTGATACAACGTGACAGGAAACAGCTTTTGCCTTCATATTTATCATATTTGAACAGCATCTGACAGTGAAACATGTTTGTAAACATTGATTTTGCAAAACTGCAGTCTACCTGTTTCTCATGCTCTAAAAGACATTTTCGCGGGCTGAAAATGCCACTTTTGATACTTACTGTATGGAGTCAATTCCTTGATACAACGTGACTGGAAACAGCTTTTGCCTTCATATTTATCATATTTGAACAGCATCTGACAGTGAAACATGTTTGTAAACATTGATTTTGAAAACGTGCACTGTTGCTATTTCTAATGCTCTAAAATAGCTTTTCGCCGGCTGAAAATTCCACTTTTGCCATTCACTGGATGGAGTCAATTCCTTGATACAACATGACTGGAAACTGCTTTTGCCTTCATATTTATCATATTTGACCAGCATCTGACAGTGAAACATGTTTGTAAACATTGATTTTAAAAAAGTGCACTGTTGCTATTTCTAATGCTCTAAAACAGCTTTTCGCGGGCTGAAAATGCCACTTTTGCCAACGACTGTATGGAGTAAATTCCTTGATACAACGTGACTTGAAACAGCTTTTGCCTTCATTTTTATCATATTTGAAAAGCATCTGACAGTGAAACATGTTTGTAAACATTGATTTTGAAAACGTGCACTGTTGCTATTTCTAATGCTCTAAAACAGCTTTTCGCGGGCTGAAAATGCCACTTTTGCCACTCACTGGATGGAGTAAATTCCTTGATACAACGTGACTTGAAACAGCTTTTGCCTTCATTTTTATCATATTTGAAAAGCATCTGACAGTGAAACATGTTTGTAAACATTGATTTTGAAAACGTGCACTGTTGCTATTTCTAATGCTCTAAAACAGCTTTTCGCGGGCTGAAAATGCCACTTTTGCCACTCACTGTATGGAGTAAATTCCTTGATACAACGTGACTGGAAACAGCTTTTGCCTTAATTTTTATCATATTTGAACAGCATCTGACAGTGAAACATGTTTGTAAACATTGATTTTGAAAAACTACAGTCTAGCTGTTTCTCATGCTCTAAAACAGCTTTTTGCGGGCTGAAAAGGCCACTTTTGCCACTTACTGTATCGAGTCAATTCTTTAATACAACGTGACTGGAAACAGCTTTTGCCTTAATTTTTATCATATTTGAACAGCATCTAACAGTGAAACATGTTTGTAAACATTTTTTTGAAAAACTGCAGTCTACCTGTTTCTCATGCTCTAAAACAGCTTTTCGCCTGCCGAAAATGCCACTTTTGCCACTTACTGTATGGAGTCAATTCCTTGATACAACGTGACTGGAAACAGCTTTTGCCTTCATATTTATCATATTTGAACAGCATCTGACAGTGAAACATGTTTGTAAACATTGATTTTGAAAAAGTGCACTGTTGCTATTTCTAACTCTCTAAAACAGCTTTTCGCCGTCTGTAAATGCCACTTTTGTTACTTACTGTATGAAGTCAATTCCTTGATACAACGTGACTGGAAACAGCTTTTGCCTTCATATTTATCATATTTGAACAGCATCTGACAGTGAAACATGTTTGTAAACATTGATTTTGAAAAACTACAGTCTAGCTGTTTCTCATGCTCTAAAACAGCTTTTCGCCGTCTGTACATGCCACTTTTGTTACTTACTGTATGAAGTCAATTCCTTGATACAACGTGACTGGAAACAGCTTTTGCCTTCATATTTATCATATTTGAACAGCATCTAACAGTGAAACATGTTTGTAAACATTTTTTTGAAAAACTGCAGTCTACCTGTTTCTCATGCTCTAAAACAGCTTTTCGCCTGCCGAAAATGCCACTTTTGCCACTTACTGTATGGAGTCAATTCCTTGATACAACGTGACTGGAAACTGCTTTTGCCTTCATATTTATCATATTTGAACAGCATCTGACAGTGAAACATGCTTGTAAACATTGATTTTGAAAACGTGCACTGTTGCTATTTCTAATGCTCTAAAACAGCTTTTTGCGGGCTGAAAATGCCACTTTTGATACTTACTGTATGGAGTCAATTCCTTTATACAACGTGAATGGAAACAGCTTTTGCCTTCATTTTTATCATATTTGAACAGCATCTGACAGTGAAACATGTTTGTAAATATTGATTTTGAAAAACTGCAGTCTAGCTGTTTCTCATGCTCTAAAAAAGCTATTCGCTGCCTTAAAATGCCACTTTTGATGCTTACTATATGGAGTAAGTTCCTTGATACAACGTGACTGGAAACAGCCTTTGCCTTCATATTTATCATATTTGAACAGCATCTGACAGTGAAATATGTTTGTAAACATTGATTTTAAAAAACTGCAGTCTAGCTGTTTCTCATACTCTCAAACAGCTTTTCGCGGGCTGAAAATGCCACTTTTGCCACTTACTGTATGGAGTCAATTACTTGATACAACGTGACTGGAAACAGCTTTTGCCTTCATATTTATCATATTTGAACAGCATCTGACAGTGAAACATGTTTGTAAACATTGATTTTCAAAAACTGCAGTCTACCTGTTTCTCATGCTCTAAAAGAGCTTTTCGCGGGCTGAAAATGTTACTTTTGATACTTACTGTATGGAGTCAATTCCTTGATACAACGTGACTGGAAACAGCTTTTGCCTTCATATTTATCATATTTGAACAGCATCTGACAGTGAAACATGCTTGTACACACTGATTTTGAAAAACTTCAGTCTACCTGTTTCTAATGCTCTATAACAGCTTTTCGCGGGCTGAAAATGCCACTTTTGTTACTTACTGTATGGAGTCAATTCCTTGATACAACGTGACTGGAAACAGCTTTTGCCTTCATATTTATCATATTTGACCAGCATCTGACAGTGAAACATGTTTGTAGACATTGATTTTGAAAAACTGCAGTCTAGCATTTTCTCATGCTCTGACACAGCTTTTCCCTGGCTGAAAATGCTCCTTTTTTCACTCAGTGTATGGAGTCAATTCCTTGATACAACGTGACTGGAAACAGCTTTTGCCTTCATTTTTGTCATATTTGAACAGCATCTGACAGTGAAACATGTTTGTAAACATTGATTTTGAAAACGTGCACTGTTGCTATTTCTAATGCTCTAAAACAGCTTTTCGCCGGCTGAAAATGCCACTTTTGCCACTCACTGTATGGAGTCAATTCCTTGATACAACGTGACTGGAAACAGCTTTTGCCTTAATTTTTATCATATTTGAAAAGCATCTGACAGTGAAACATGCTTGTAAATATTGATTTTGAAAAACTGCAGCCTAGCTGTTTCTCATGCTCTAAAACAGCTATTCGCTGCCTTAAAATGCCACTTTTGATGCTTACTATATGGAGTAAGTTCCTTGATACAACGTGACTGGAAACAGCCTTTGCCTTCATATTTATCATATTTGAACAGCATCTGACAGTGAAACATGTTTGTAAACATTGATTTTCAAAAAGTGCACTGTTCCTATTGTAATGCTCTAAAACAGCTTTTCGCGGGCTGAAAATGCCACTTTTGACACTTACTGTATGGAGTCAATTCCTTGATACAACGTGACTGGAAACAGCTTTTGCCTTCATATTTATCATATTTGAACAGCATCTGACAGTGAAACATGTTTGTAAACATTGATTTTGAAAACGTGCACTGTTGCTATTTCTAATGCTCTAAAAAAGCTTTTTGCGGGCTGAAAATGCCACTTTTGATACTTACTGTGTGGAGTAAATTCCTTTATACAACGTGAATGGAAACAGCTTTTGCCTTCATTTTTATCATATTTGAACAGCATATGACAGTGAAACATGTTTGTAAACATTGATTTTGCAAAACTGCAGTCTACCTGTTTCTCATGCTCTAAAAGACATTTTCGCGGGCTGAAAATGCCACTTTTGATACTTACTGTATGGAGTCAATTCCTTGATACAACGTGACTGGAAACAGCTTTTGCCTTCATATTTATCATATTTGAACAGCATCTGACAGTGAAACATGTTTGTAAACATTGATTTTGCAAAACTGCAGTCTAGCTGTTTCTCATGCTCTAAAACAACTTTTCGCGGGCTGAAAATGCCACTTTTGATACTTACTGTATGGAGTCAATTCCTTGATACAACGTGACTGGAAACAGCTTTTGCCTTCATATTTATCATATTTGAACAGCATCTGACAGTGAAACATGTTTGTAAACATTGATTTTGAAAACGTGCACTGTTGCTATTTCTAATGCTCTAAAAAAGCTTTTTGCGGGCTGAAAATGCCACTTTTGATACTTACTGTATGGAGTCAATTCCTTTATACAACGTGAATGGAAACAGCTTTTGCCTTCATTTTTATCATATTTGAAAAGCATCTGACAGTGAAACATGTTTGTAAACATTGATTTTGAAAACGTGCACTGTTGCTATTTCTAATGCTCTAAAACAGCTTTTCGCGGGCTGAAAATGCCACTTTTGCCACTCACTGGATGGAGTAAATTCCTTGATACAACGTGACTTGAAACAGCTTTTGCCTTCATTTTTATCATATTTGAAAAGCATCTGACAGTGAAACATGTTTGTAAACATTGATTTTGAAAACGTGCACTGTTGCTATTTCTAATGCTCTAAAACAGCTTTTCGCGGGCTGAAAATGCCACTTTTGCCACTCACTGTATGGAGTAAATTCCTTGATACAACGTGACTGGAAACAGCTTTTGCCTTAATTTTTATCATATTTGAACAGCATCTGACAGTGAAACATGTTTGTAAACATTGATTTTGAAAAACTACAGTCTAGCTGTTTCTCATGCTCTAAAACAGCTTTTTGCGGGCTGAAAAGGCCACTTTTGCCACTTACTGTATCGAGTCAATTCTTTAATACAACGTGACTGGAAACAGCTTTTGCCTTCATATTTATCATATTTGAACAGCATCTAACAGTGAAACATGTTTGTAAACATTTTTTTGAAAAACTGCAGTCTACCTGTTTCTCATGCTCTAAAACAGCTTTTCGCCTGCCGAAAATGCCACTTTTGCCACTTACTGTATGGAGTCAATTCCTTGATACAACGTGACTGGAAACAGCTTTTGCCTTCATATTTATCATATTTGAACAGCATCTGACAGTGAAACATGTTTGTAAACATTGATTTTGAAAAAGTGCACTGTTGCTATTTCTAACTCTCTAAAACAGCTTTTCGCCGTCTGTAAATGCCACTTTTGTTACTTACTGTATGAAGTCAATTCCTTGATACAACGTGACTGGAAACAGCTTTTGCCTTCATATTTATCATATTTGAACAGCATCTGACAGTGAAACATGTTTGTAAACATTGATTTTGAAAAACTACAGTCTAGCTGTTTCTCATGCTCTAAAACAGCTTTTCGCCGTCTGTACATGCCACTTTTGTTACTTACTGTATGAAGTCAATTCCTTGATACAACGTGACTGGAAACAGCTTTTGCCTTCATATTTATCATATTTGAACAGCATCTAACAGTGAAACATGTTTGTAAACATTTTTTTGAAAAACTGCAGTCTACCTGTTTCTCATGCTCTAAAACAGCTTTTCGCCTGCCGAAAATGCCACTTTTGCCACTTACTGTATGGAGTCAATTCCTTGATACAACGTGACTGGAAACTGCTTTTGCCTTCATATTTATCATATTTGAACAGCATCTGACAGTGAAACATGCTTGTAAACATTGATTTTGAAAACGTGCACTGTTGCTATTTCTAATGCTCTAAAACAGCTTTTTGCGGGCTGAAAATGCCACTTTTGATACTTACTGTATGGAGTCAATTCCTTTATACAACGTGAATGGAAACAGCTTTTGCCTTCATTTTTATCATATTTGAACAGCATCTGACAGTGAAACATGTTTGTAAATATTGATTTTGAAAAACTGCAGTCTAGCTGTTTCTCATGCTCTAAAAAAGCTATTCGCTGCCTTAAAATGCCACTTTTGATGCTTACTATATGGAGTAAGTTCCTTGATACAACGTGACTGGAAACAGCCTTTGCCTTCATATTTATCATATTTGAACAGCATCTGACAGTGAAATATGTTTGTAAACATTGATTTTAAAAAACTGCAGTCTAGCTGTTTCTCATACTCTCAAACAGCTTTTCGCGGGCTGAAAATGCCACTTTTGCCACTTACTGTATGGAGTCAATTACTTGATACAACGTGAGTGGAAACAGCTTTTGCCTTCATATTTATCATATTTGAACAGCATCTGACAGTGAAACATGTTTGTAAACATTGATTTTCAAAAACTGCAGTCTACCTGTTTCTCATGCTCTAAAAGAGCTTTTCGCGGGCTGAAAATGTTACTTTTGATACTTACTGTATGGAGTCAATTCCTTGATACAACGTGACTGGAAACAGCTTTTGCCTTCATATTTATCATATTTGAACAGCATCTGACAGTGAAACATGCTTGTACACACTGATTTTGAAAAACTTCAGTCTACCTGTTTCTAATGCTCTATAACAGCTTTTCGCGGGCTGAAAATGCCACTTTTGTTACTTACTGTATGGAGTCAATTCCTTGATACAACGTGACTGGAAACAGCTTTTGCCTTCATATTTATCATATTTGACCAGCATCTGACAGTGAAACATGTTTGTAGACATTGATTTTGAAAAACTGCAGTCTAGCTGTTTCTCATGCTCTGACACAGCTTTTCCCTGGCTGAAAATGCTCCTTTTTTCACTCAGTGTATGGAGTCAATTCCTTGATACAACGTGACTGGAAACAGCTTTTGCCTTCATTTTTGTCATATTTGAACAGCATCTGACAGTGAAACATGTTTGTAAACATTGATTTTGAAAACGTGCACTGTTGCTATTTCTAATGCTCTAAAACAGCTTTTCGCCGGCTGAAAATGCCACTTTTGCCACGACTGTATGGAGTCAATTCCTTGATACAACGTGACTGGAAACAGCTTTTGCCTTCATTTTTATCATATTTGAACAGCATCTGACAGTGAAACATGCTTGTAAATATTGATTTTGAAAAACTGCAGCCTAGCTGTTTCTCATGCTCTAAAACAGCTATTCGCTGCCTTAAAATGCCACTTTTGATGCTTACTGTATGGAGTCAATTCCTTGATACAACGTGACTGGAAACAGCTTTTGCCTTCATATTTATCATATTTGAACAGCATCTGACAGTGAAACATGCTTGTAAACATTGATTTTGAAAACGTGCACTGTTGCTATTTCTAATGCTCTAAAACAGCTTTTTGCGGGCTGAAAATGCCACTTTTGATACTTACTGTATGGAGTCAATTCCTTTATACAACGTGAATGGAAACAGCTTTTGCCTTCATTTTTATCATATTTGAACAGCATCTGACAGTGAAACATGTTTGTAAACATTGATTTTCAAAAAGTGCACTGTTGCTATTTCTAATGCTCTAAAACAGCTTTTCGCGGGCTGAAAAGGCCACTTTTGCCACTCACTGTATGGAGTCAATTCCTTGATACAACGTGACTGGAAACAGCTTTTGCCTTCATATTTATCATATTTGAACAGCATCTAACAGTGAAACATGTTTGTAAACATTTTTTTGAAAAACTGCAGTCTACCTGTTTCTCATACTCTAAAACAGCTTTTCGCCTGCCGAAAATGCCACTTTTGCCACTTACTGTATGGAGTCAATTCCTTGATACAACGTGACTGGAAACAGCTTTTGCCTTCATATTTATCATATTTGAACAGCATCTGACAGTGAAACATGTTTGTAAACATTGATTTTGAAAAACTACAGTCTAGCTGTTTCTCATGCTCTAAAACAGCTTTTTGCGGGCTGAAAAGGCCACTTTTGCCACTTACTGTATCGAGTCAATTCTTTCATACAACGTGACTGGAAACAGCTTTTGCCTTCATATTTATCATATTTGAACAGCATCTAACAGTGAAACATGTTTGTAAACATTTTTTTGAAAAACTGCAGTCTACCTGTTTCTCATACTCTAAAACAGCTTTTTGCGGGCTGAAAATGCCACTTTTGCCACTTACTGTATAGAGTCAATTCCTTGATACAACGTGACTGGAAACAGCTTTTGCCTTCATTTTTATCATATTTGAACAGCATCTGACAGTGAAACATGTTTGTAAACATTGATTTTCAAAAAGTCTACTGTTGCTATTTCTACTGCTCTAAAACAGCTTTTCGCGGGCTGAAAATGCTCCTTTTGTCACTCAGTGTATGGAGTCAATTCCTTGATACAACGTGACTGGAAACAGCTATTGCCTTCATTTTTATCATATTTGAACAGCATCTGACAGTGAAACATGTTTGTAAACATTGATTTTCAAAATTCTACTGTTGCTATTTCTAATGCTCTAAAATAGCTTTTCGCGGACTGAAAATGCTACTTTTGTCACTCAGTGCATGGAGTCAATTCCTTGATACAATGTTACTGGAAACAGGTTTTGCCTTCATTTTTATCATATTTGTAAAGCATCTGACAGTGAAACATGTTTGTAAACATTGATTTTCAAAAAGTCTACTGTTCCTATTTCTAATGCTCTAAAATAGCTTTTCGCGGGCTGAAAATGCTACTTTTGTCACTCAGTGCATGGAGTCAATTCCTTGATACAATGTTACTGGAAACAGGTTTTGCCTTCATTTTTATCATATTTGAACAGCATCTGACAGTGAAACATGTTTGTAAACATTGATTTTCAAAAAGTGCACTGTTGCTATTTCTAATGCTCTAAAACAGGTTTTCGCGGGCTGAAAATGCCACTTTTGCCACTCACTGTATGGAGTCAATTACTCGATGCAACGCGACTGGTAAAAGCTTTTGCCTTCATATTTATCATATTTGAAAAGCATCTGACAGTGAAACATGTTTGTAAACATTGATTTTCAAAAACTGCAGTCTACCTGTTTCTCATGCTCTAAAGACATTTTCGCGGGCTGAAAATGCCACTTTTGATACTTACTGTATGGAGTCAATTCCTTGATACAACGTGACTGGAAACAGCTTTTGCCTTCATATTTATCATATTTGAACAGCATCTGACAGTGAAACATGTTTGTACACACTGATTTTGAAAAACTTCAGTCTACCTGTTTCTCATGCTCTATAACAGCTTTTCGCCGGCTGAAAAAGCCACTTTTGTTACTTACTGTATGGAGTCAATTCCTTGATACAACGTGACTGGAAACAGCTTTTGCCTTCATATTTATCATATTTGAACAGCATCTGACAGTGAAACATGTTTGTAAACATTGATTTTAAAATTGTGCACTGTTGCTATGTCTAATGCTCTAAAACAGCTTTCGCCGGCTGAAAATGCCACTTTTGCCACTCACTGTATGGAGTCAATTCCTTGACACAACCTGACTGGAAACAGCTTTTGCCTTCATATTTATCATATTTGAACAGCATCTGACAGTGAAACATGTTTGTAAACATTGATTTTGAAAAACTGCAGTCTACCTGTTTCTCATGCTCTAAAACAGC
>JAMOIN010001026.1:0-26888 GCA_024666655.1 Dascyllus trimaculatus
GCCTGTACACATGGCTCCCCAGCAGCCCAGCCCAGCACACCGGTCTCCCCAGCCCAGCTCACCAGGCACCCCAGCACAGCACACGGGGGCCCCCAGCAACACAGCGCGCCTTGCTCTCCAGTTTAGCCTGTTGAAACCGCTCCCCAGCAGAGCCTGTCCACACGGCTCCCCAGACGCACAGCCCAGCACACCGGGCTCCCCAGCCCAGCTCACCGGGCTCCCCAGTACAGCACACGGGGGCACCCAGCACCACACCCCGCCTGGCTATCCATCAGAGCCTGTTCACAAAGCTCCCCAGAAGTGCCTGTCTACACGGCTCCCCAGCAGCCCCGCACACCGCAGCACAGACCGCCTGGCTCTCCATCAGAGCCTGTTCACACAGCTCCCCAGCAGACGCTGTCCACACGGCACCCCAGCAGCTCAGCCCAGCACACCGGGCTCCGCAGCCCAGCTCACCGGGCTTCTGAGCACAGCACACGGGGCCACCAAGCACCACAGCCTGCCTGGCTCTCCATCAGAGCCTTTTCACACCGCTTCCCAGCAGACCCTGTCCACACGGCACCCCAGCAGCTCAGTCCAGCATTCCGGGCTCCCCAGCCCAGCTCACCGGGCTACCGAGCACAGCACACGGGGGCCCCCAGCACCACAGCCCGCCCGGCTCTCCATCAGAGCCTGTTAACACCGCTTCCCAGCAGACCCTGTCCACACGGCTCCCCAGCAGCTCAGCCCAGCACAAAGGGCCCCGCAGCCCAGCTAACCGGGCTACCGAGCACAGCACACTGGGGCCCCCCAGCACCACAGCCAGCCTGGCTCTCCATCAGAGCCTTTTCACACCGCATCCCAGCAGACCCTCTACACACGACACCCCAGCAGCTCAGCCCAGCACACCGGGCTCCCCAGCACAGCAGACGGGGCCCTCCAGCACCACAGCCCGAATGGCTCCCCAACAGAGCCTGTCCACACCGCCCCCCAGAAGAGCCTGTCCACACGGCTCCCCAGCAATACAGCCCAGCACACCGGGCTCCAAAGCACAGCACACGGGGGCCCACAGCACCATAGCCCGCCTGGCTCTCCAGCATAGCCTGTTTACAACGCTCCCCAGCAGAGCCTGTCTACACGGCTCCCCAGCACCACAGCCCATCACACCGGGCTCCCCTGCCAAGCTCACCGGGCTCACCAGCACAGCACACGGGGGCCCCCAGCACCACAGCCCGCCTGGCTCTCCATCAGAGCCTGTTCACACCGCTCCCCAGCCGAACATGTCTACACGGCTCCCAGCAGCACAGCCCAGCTCACCGGTCTCCCCAGCACATCACACGGGGGCCCCCAGCAACACAGCGCGCCTTGCGATCCAGCAGAGCCTGTTCAAACCACTCCCAAGCACAGCCTGTCCACACGGCTCCCCAGCAGAACAGCCCAGCACACCGGGCTCCCCAGCCCAGCATACGGAGGCCCCCAGCACAACAGCGCGCCTGGCTCTCCAGCAGAGCCTTTTCAAGCCACGCCCCAGCAGAGCCTGTCTACACGGCTCCCCAGCAGCACAGCCAAGCACACCGCAGCACAGCTCGCCTGGCTCTCCAGCAGATCCTGTTCACACCGCTCCCCAGCAGAGCCTGTCCACACAGCAACCCAGCAGCACAGCCCAGCACACCGGGCTCCCCAGCCCAGCACACCGGGCTCCCCAGCACAGCACACGGGGCCCCCCAGCACCACAGCCCGAATGGCTCGCCAGCAGAGCCTGTCTACACGGCTCCCCAGCACAACAGCCCAGCTCATCGGGCTCCCCAGCACAGCACACGGGGCCCCCCAGCACCACAGCCGGCCTGGCTGTCCAGCAGAGTCTGTTCAAACCGCTCCCCAGCAGAGCCTGTCCACACGGCTCCCCAGCACCACAGCCCAGTACACCGTACTCCCCAGCCCAGCTCACCATGGCCCCAAGCACAGAGCACGGGGGCCCCCAGAAGAGCATGTCCACACGGCCCCCCAGCACAACAGTCCAGCACACGGGGTTCCCCAGCCCAGCTCACCAGGGTCCCCAACACCGCACACGGGGGCCCCAAGCACCACAGCCCGAATGGCTCGCCAGCAGAGCCTGTCTACACGGCTCTCCAGCACAACAGCCCAGCACACCGGGTTCCCCATCGCAGCTCACCGGGCTCCCCAGCACAGCACACGGGGGCCCCCAGTACCACAGCCCGCCTGGCTGTCCAGCAGAGCCTGTTCACACCGCTCCCAAGCAGAGCCTGCCCACACGGCTCCCCAGCACAACAGTCCAGCACACGGGGTTCCCCAGCCCAGCTCACCGGGGTCCCCAGCACAGCACACGGGGGCCCCCAGCACCACAGCCCGCCTGGCTCTCCTTCAGAGGCTGTTCACACCGCTCCCCAGCAGAGCCTGTCCACACGGCTCCCCAGCAGAGCCTGTCCACACGGCTCCCCAGCAGAGCCTGTCCACACGGCTCCCCAGCACAACAGCCCAGAACACCGGGCTTCCCAGCCCACCTCAACGGGCTCCGCAGCACAGCACACGGGGGCCCCCAGCATCACAGCCCGCCTGGCTCTCCATCAGAGCCTGTTCACACAGCTCCGCAGCAGAGCCTGTCTACACGGCTCCCCAGCACCACAGCCCATCACACTGGGCTCCCCAGCACAGCTCAACGGGCTCCCAAGCACAGCACACGGGGCCCCCCAGCACCACAGCCCGCCTGGCTCTCCATCAGAGCCTGTTCAACCCTCTCCCAAGCAGAGCCTGTCCACACGGCTCCCCAGCACCACAGCCCACCACACCGGGATCCCCAGCCCAGCTCAACGGGCTCGCCAGCACAGCACACGCGGCTTCCCAGCACCACAGCCCGCCTGGCTCTCCATCAGAGCCATTTCACACCGCTCCCCAGCAGAGCCTGACAACACGGCTCCCCAGCACCACAGCCCAGCACACCGGGCTTCCCAGCCCACCTCACCGGGCCACCCAGCTCAGCACACGGGGCCCCCCAGCACCACAGCCCGCCTGGCTCTCCTTCAGAGGCTGTTCACACCGCTCCCCAGCAGAGCCTGTCCACACGGCTCCCCAGCACCACAACCTTGCACACCGGGCTCCCAAGCTCAGTTCACCGCGCCCCCCAGAACAGCACACGGGGCCCCCCAGAACCACAGCCCGCCTGGCTCTCCATCAGAGCCTCTTCACACCGCTCCCCAGCAGAGCCTGTCTACACGGTACCCCAGCAGCACAGCCCAGCACACCAGGCTCCCCAGCCCAGCTCACCCGGCTCCCGATCACGGCACACGGGGCCCCCCAGCACCACAGTCCGCCTTGCTCTCCATCAGATCCTGTTGAAACCACTACCCAGCAGAGCCTGTCCACGCTGCTCCCCAGCAGCACGGCCCAGCACACCGGACTCCCCGGCCATGCTCACCGGGCTCACCAGCACAGCACACGGGGCCCCCCAGAACCACAGCCTGCCTGGCTCTCCATCAGAGCCATTTCACAGCGCTCCGCAGCAGAACTTGTCCACACGGCTCCCCAGCAGAACAGCCCAGCACACCGGGCTCCCCAGCACAGCACACGGTGGCCCCCAGCACCACAGCCCGCCTGACTCTCCATCAGAGCCTTTTTAACCCTCTCCCCATGAGAGCCAGTCCACACGGATTCCCAGCACCACAGCCCAGCACACTGGGCTCCGAAGCCCAGATCACTGGGCTCCCGAGCACAGCACACGGGGGCCCCCAGCACCACTGCCCGGCTGGCTCTCCATCAGAGCCTTTTCACGCCGCTCCCCGACAGAGCCTGTCCACACGGCTCCCCAGCAGCACAGCCCAGCACACTGGGCTCCCCAGACCAGCTCACCAAGGTCCCCAGCACAGAACACGGGGCCCCCCAGCACCACAGCCCGCTTGGCTCTCCATCAGAGCCTGTTCACACCGCTCCGCAGCAGAGCCTGTCTACACGGCTCCCCAGCACCAAAGCCCAGAACACCGGGCTCCCCAGCCCAGCTCACCGGGCTCCCCAGCACAGCACACGGGGCCCCCCAGAACCACAGCCCGCCTGCCTCTCCATCAGAGCGTTTTCACACCGCTCCCCAGCAGAGCCTGTCCACACGGCTCCCCAGCACCACAGCCCAGCACACCGGGCTCCTCAGCCCAGCTCACCGGGCACCCCAGCACAGCACAGGGGGGCCCCCAGCACCACAGCCCGCCGGGCTCTCCTGCAGAGCCTTCTCAAACCACTCCCCAGCACAGCCTGTCCACACGGCTCCCCAGCACCACAGCCCAGCACACCGGGATCCCCAGCACCACAGCCCAGCACACGGGGCTCCCCAGCCCAGAACACCGGGCCCCCCGGCACAGCACACGGGGCCCCCCAGCACCACAGCCCAAATGGCTCGCCAGCAGACCCTGTCTACACGGCTCCCAATCACCAAAGTCCAGCACACCGGGCTCCCCAGCACCACAGCCCAGCACACGGGACTCCCCAGCCCAGCTCACAGGGCTCCCAAGCACAGCTCAACGGGGTCACCAGCACAGCACACGGGGCCCACCAGCACCACAGCCTTCCTGGCTCTCCATCAGTGCCTGTTCACACCGCTCCGCAGCAGAGCCTGTCGACACGGCTCCCCAGCACCACAGCCCAGCACACGGGGCTCCCCAGCCCAGCTCACCGGGCTCCCAAGCACAGCACACGGGGCCCCCCAGAACCACAGCCCGCCTGACTCTCCATCAGAGCCTTTTCACACCGCTCCCCGGCAGAGGCTGTCTACACGGCTCCCCAGCAGCACAGCCCAGCAGACCCGGCTCCCCAGCCCAGTTCACCGGGCTCCCGAGCACGGCACACGGGGCCCCCCAGCACCACAACCCGCCTGGCTCTCCATCAGTGCCTGTTCACACCGCTCCCCAGCAGAGCCTGTTCACACCGCTCCCACGCAGAGCCTGTCTACGCGGCTCCCCAGCACCACAGCCAAGCACACCGGGCTCCCCAGCCCAGCTCACCCGGCTCCCCAGCACAGAACACGGGGCCCCCCAGCACCACAGCCCGCCTTCCTCTCCATCAGAGCCAGTTCACACCGCTCCCCAGCAGAGCATGTCCACACGGCTCCCCAGCAGCACAGCCCAGCACACCGGGCCCCTCCGCCCAGCTCACCGGGCTCCCCAGCACAGCACACGGGGGCCCCCCAGAACCACAGCCCGCCTGGCTCTCCATCAGAGCCTGTTCACACGGCTCCCCAGCAGCACGGCCCAGCACACCGGGCTCCCAAGCACAGCACACGGGGGCCCCCAGCACGGAACACGGGGGCCCCCAGCACAGCACACGGGGGCCCCCAGCACAGCACACGGGGGCCCCCAGCACCACAGCCCGCGTTGCTCTCCAGTAGAGCCTGTTCAAACCACTCCCCAGCACAGCCTGTCAACAAGCCTCCCCAGTAGCACAGCGCAGAACACCGGGCTCCCCAGCCCAGCTCACCGGGCTCCCCAGCACAGCACACGGGGCCCACAACACCACAGCCCGCATGGCTTTCCATCAGAGCCTGTTCACACCGCTCCTCAGCAGAGCCTTTCCACACGGCTCCCCAGCAGCACACCCTAGGACACCGGGCTCCCCATCCCAGCACACCGGGCTCCCCAGCACAGCACACGGGGCCCACCAGCACCACAGCCCGAATGGCTCCCCAGCAGAGCCTGTCCACACGGCTCCCCAACACCACAGCCCAGCAAACCTGGCTCCCCAGCCCTGCACACCGGGCTCCCCAGCCAAGCTCAAAGGGCTGCCCAGCGCAGCACACGGGGCCCCCCAGAACCACAGCCCGCCTGGCTCTCCATCAGAGCCTGTACAACCGTCTCCCCAGCAGAGCCTGTCCACACTGCTCCCCAGCACCACAGCCCAACACACCGGGCTCCCCAGCCCATCTCAACGTGCTCCCCACCACAGCACACGCGGGCCCCCAGCACCACAGCACGCCTGGCTGTTAATCAGAGCCTGTCTACACGGCTCCCCAGCAACACAGCCGAGCACAGCGGGCTCCCCAGCCCAGCACACCGGGCTCCCCAGCCAACCTCACCGGACCCCCAGCAAAGCACGGGGGCCACCAACACCACACCACGCCTGGATTTCGTTCAGAGCCTGTTCACACCGCTCCCCAGCAGAGCCTGTCTACACGGCTCCCCAGCACAACAGCCCAGCACACCGGGCTCCCCAGCCCAGCTCACCGGGCTCCCCAGCACAGCACACGGGCCCCCCCAGCACCATAGCCCGCCTGGCTCTCCAGCAGAGCGTGTTCAACCCTCTCACCAGCAGAGCCTGTCCACACGGCTCCCCAGCACCACAGCCCAGCACACCGGGCTCCCCAGCCCAGCTCACCGGGCTCCCCAGCACGGCACACGGGGCCCCCCAACACAACAGCCCGCCTGGCTGTCCAGCAGAGCCTTTTCAAACCACTCCCCAGCAGAGCCTGTCCACACGGCTCCCCAGTACCACAGCCCATCACACCGGGCTCTCCAGCCCAGCTCAACGGGCTCACCAGCACAGCACACGGGGCCCCCCAGCACCACAGCCCGCCTGGCTCTCCATCAGAGCCTGTTCACACCGCTCCACAGCAGAGCCTGTCCACACGGCTCCCCAGCACCACAGCCCAGCACACCGGGCTCCCCAGCCCAGCTCACCGGGCTCCCCAGCACAGCACACGGGGGCCCTCCGCACCACAGCCCGCCTGGCTCTCCAGCAGAGCCTTTTCAAGCCACTCCCAAGCAGAGCCTGTCCACACGGCTCCCAAGCAGCACAGCCCAGCACACCGGGCTCACCAGCCCAGCTCACCGGGCTCCCCAGCCCAGCTCACCGGGCTCCCCAGCCCACCACACGTGGGCCCCCAGCACCACAGCCCGCCTGGCTCTCCAGCAGAGCCTGTTCAAACCACTCCCCAGAAGAGCCTGTCTACACGGCTCGCAAGCAGCCCCGCACACCGCAGCACAGCCCACCTGGCTCTCCATCAGAGCCTGTTCACACCGCTCCCCAGCAGACCCTGTCCACACGGCACCCCAACAGCTCAGCCCAGCACACCGGGCTCCGAAGCCCAGCTCACCGGGCTTCCGAGCACAGCACACGGGGCCCCCCAGCACAACAGCCAGCCTGGCTCTCCATCAAAGCCTTTTCACACCGCTTCCCCGCAGACCCTGTCCACACGGCACCCCAGCAGCTCAGCCCAGCACACCGGGCCCCGCAGCCCAGCTCACATGGCAACCGAGCACAGCACACGGGGGCCCCCCAGCACCACAGCCCGCCTGGTTCTCCATCAGAGCCTTTTCATACCGCTTCCCAGCAGACCCTGTCCACACGGAACCCCAGCAGCTCAGTCCAGCAAACCGGGCTCCCCAGCCCAACTCACCTGGCCCCCCAGCAAAGCACACGGGGCCCCCCAGCACCACAACCCGCCTGGCTCTCCATCAGTGCCTGTTCACACCGCTCCCCAGCAGAGCCTGTTCACACCGCTCCCCAGCAGAGCCTGTCTACACGGCTCCCCATCACCAAAGCCCAGAACACCGGGCTCCCCAGCACCACAGCCGAGCACACGGGGCTCCCCAGCCCAGCACACCGGGCTCCCCAGAACAGCAGACGGGGCCCCCCAGCACCACAGCCCGAATGGCTCCCCAGCAGAGCCTGTCTACACGGCTCCCCCAGCACCACAGCCCAGCACACCGGGTTCCCCTGCCCAGCACACCGGGCTCCCCAGCACAGCACACGGGGCCCCCCAGAACAGCACACGGGGCTTCCCAGCACCACAGCCCGCCTGACTCTCCATCAGAGCCTCTTCACACCGCTCCCCAGCAGAGCCTGTCTACACGGCTCCCCAGCACCACAGCCCAGCACACCGGGCTCCCCATCCCAGCTCAACATGCTCCCCAGCACAGCACACGGGGCCCCCCAGCACCACAGCCTTCCTTACTCTCCATCAGTGCCTTTTCACACCGCTCCGCAGCAGAGCCTGTCGACACGGCTCACCAGCACCACAGCCCAGCACACCGGGCTCCACCAGCCCAGCTCAACGGGCTCCCAAGCATAGCACACGGGGTCCCCAAGCACCACAGCCCGCCTGGTTCTCCAGCAGAGCCAGTTCACCCCGCTCCCCAGCAGAGCCTGTCCACACGGCTCCCCAGCAGCACAGCCCAGCAGGCCGGGTTCCCCAGCACAGCACACGGGGGCCCCCAGCACCACAGCCCGCCTGGCTCTCCAGCAGAGCCTGTTCACACAACTGACCAGCAGAGCCTGTCTACACGGCTCCCCAGCACCACAGCCCAGCACACCGGACTCCCCAGCCCAGCTCACCGGGCTCCCCAGCACAGCAAACGGGGGCCCCCGGCACCACAGCCCACCTGGCTCTCCAGCAGAGCCTGTTCAAACCACTCCCCAGCACAGCCTGTCAACACGCCTCCCCAGCAGCAAATCCCAGAACACTGGGCTCCCCAGCCCAGCTCACCGGGCTCCCTGGGACATCACACGGGGGCCCCCAGCACCACAGCCTGCCTGGCTCTCCAGAAGAGCCTGTTCAAGCCATTCCCCAGCAGAGCCTGTCCACACGGCTCCCAAGCAGCACAGCCCAGCTCACCGGGATCCCCAGCACAGCACACGGGAGCCCCCAGCACCACAGCCCGCCTGGCTCTCCAGCAGAGACTGTTCACACCGCTCCCGAGCAGAGCATGTCCACACGGCTCCCCAGCAGCACAGCCCAGTTCACAGGCCTCCCCATCACAGAACACGAGGCCCCCCAGCACCACAGCCCTCCTGGCTCTCCAGCAGAGCCTATTCACACCGCTCCCCAGCTGACCCTGTCCACACGGCTCACCAGCACCACAGATAAGCACACCGGGCTCCCCAGCCCAGCTCAACGGGCTCCCAAGCATAGCACACGGGGTCCCCCAGCACCACAGCCCTGCTGTCTCTCCACTAGAGCCTGTTCACACCGCTCCCCAGCAGAGCCCGTCTACACGGCTCCCCAGCACAACAGCCAGGCTCACTGGGCTCCCCAGCCCAGCTCACCGGGCCCCCCAGCACAGCGAACGGGGCCCCCCAGCACAGCACACGGGGCCCCCCAGCACCACAGCCCAGCACACCGGCCTCCCCAGCACAGCACACGGGGGCCCCCAGCAACACAGCCCGCCTGGCTCTCCAGCAGAGCCTGTTCAAAACACTCCCCAGCAGAGTCTGTCCACACGGCTCCCCAGCAGCACAGCCCAGCACACCGGGCTCGCCAGCACAGCACACGGGGGCCCCCAGCACAGCACACGGGGGCCCCCAACACCACAGGAAGCCTTGCTCTCCATCAGAGCCTGTTCACACCACTCGCCAGCAGAGCCTGTCCACAAGGCTCCCCAGCAGTACACAGCCCAGCAGACCGGGCTCCATAGTTGAAATGACCAGGCTCCGCAGCACAGCACATGGGGCACCCCAGCACCACAGCCCGCCTGGCTCTCCAGCAGAGCCTGTTCAAACCACTCCCCAGCACAGCTTGTCAACACACCTCCCCAGCAGCACAGCCCAGCACACCGGGCTCCCCCGCCCAGCTCACCGGGCCCCCCAGCAAAGCACACGGGGGCCGCCAAAACCACAGCACGCCTGGCTCTCCATCAGAGCCTGTTCACACGGCTCCCCAGCAGAGCCTGTCCACACGGCTCCCCAGCACCACAGCCCAGCTCAACGGGCTCCCCAGCACAGCACACGGGGCCCTCCAGGAAAGCACACGGGCGCCCCCAGCACAGCACACGGGGCCTCCCAGCACAACAGCCCGCCTGGCTCTCCATCAGAGCCTGTACAAACCTCTCCTCAGCAGAGCCTGTCCAGACGGCTCCCCAGCACCACAGCCCAGCACACCGGGATCCCCAGCACAGCACATGAGGGCCCCCAGCAACACAGCCCGCCTGGCTCTCAGTCAGGGCCTGTTCAAACCACTCCCCAGCAGAGCCTGTCAACACGCCTCCCCAGCAGCACAGCCCAGCACACCGGGCTCCCCCGCCAAGCTCACCGGGCCCCCCAGCAAAGCACACGGAGGCCCCCAACACCACAGCACGCCTGGCTCTCCATCAGAGCCTGTCCACACGGCTCCCCAGCACCACAGCCCAGCTCAACGGGCTCCCCAGCACAGCACACGGGGCCCTCCAGGAAAGCACACGGGCGCCCCCAGCACAGCACACGGGGCCTCCCAGCACAACAGCCCGCCTGGCTCTCCATCAGAGCCTGTACAAAACTCTCCTCAGCAGAGCCTGTCCACACGGCTCCCCAGCACCACAGCCCAGCACACCGGGATCCCCAGCACAGCACATGCGGGCCCCCAGCAACACAGCCCGCCTGGCTCTCAATCAGAGCCTGTTCAAACCACTCCCCAGCAGAGCCTGTCCACATGGCTCCCCAGCAGCATAGCCCAGCACACCGGGCTCCCCAGCCCAGCACACGGGGCCCCCCAGCACCACAGCCCGCCTGGCGCTCCATCAGAGCCTGTTCACACCGCTCCCCAGCAGAGCCTATCCACGCTGCTCCCCAGCACCACAGCCCAGCACACCTGGCTCCCCAGCCCTGCTCACCCGGCTCCCCAGCACAGCACACGGGGGCCCCCAGCACAGCTCACCGGGCTCCACTGAACCACAGCCCGCCTAGCTCTCCATCAGAGCCTGTTCAACCCTCTCCCCAGCAGAGCCTGTCCACACGGCGCCCCAGCGGCACAGCCCAGCACACTGGGCTCCCCAGCACAGCACACGGGGCCCCCCAGCACCACAGCCCGCCTTGCTCTCCATCAGAGCCTGTTAACACCGCTCCCCAGCAGAGCCCGTCTACACGGCTCCCCAGCACAACAGCCCAGCACACCGGGCTCCCCAGCAGCGCACACGGGGCCCCTCAGCACCACAGCCCGCCTGGCTCTCCAGCAGAGCCTTCTGAAACAACTCCCCAGCAGAGCTTGTCCACATGGCTCCCCAGCAGCACAGCCCAGCACACCGGGCTCCCCAGCCCAGCACACGGGGGCCCCCAGCACCACAGCCCGCCTGGCTCTCCAGCAGAGCATTTTCAAACCGCTCCTCAGCAAAGCCTGTCCACACGGCTCCTCAGCAGCACAGCCCAGCACACCGGGCTCCCCAGCCCTGCTCACCGGGCTCCCCAGTACAGCACACGGGGGCCCCCAGCCCAGCTCACCGGGCTCCCCAGCACAGCACACGAGGGCCCCCCAGCACCACAGCCTGCCTGGCTCTCCAACAGAGACTTTTCAAACCACTCCCCAGCAGAGCCTGTCGACACCGCTCGCCAGCACAACAACCCAGCACACCGGGCTCCCCAGCCGAGCTCAACGGGATCCCAAGCACCGAACACGGGGCCCCCCAGAGCCACAGCCCGCCTGGCTCTCCATCAGAGCCTGTTCAGACCGCTCCCGGCAGAGCCTGTCTACACGGCTCCCCAGCAGCACAGCCCAGCACACCAGGCACCCCAGCCCAGTTCACCGGGCTCCCGAGCACGGCACATGGGGCCCCCCACCACCACAACCCGCCTGGCTCTCCATCAGTGCCTTTTCACACCGCTCCCCAGAAGAGCCTGTTCACTCCGCTCCACAGCAGAGCCTGTCTACACGGCACCCCAGCACCAAAGCCCAGCTCACCGGGCTCCCCAGCACAGCACACGGGGCCCCCCAGCACCACAGCCAGCCTGGCTCTGCATCAGAGCCTGTTCACACCGCTCCCCAGCAGAGCCTATTCACTCCGCTCCCCAGCAGAGCCTGTCTACACGGCTCCCCAGCACCACAGCCCAGCTCACTGGGCTCCCCAGCACAGCACACGGGGCCCCCCAGCACCACATCCCACCTGGCTCTCGATCAGAGCCTGTTCACACCGCTCCCCAGCAGAGCCTGTCCACACGGCTCCCCAGCAGCACAGCCCAGCACACCGGGCTCCCCAGCCAAGCTCACCGGGCTCCCTAGCACAGCACAAGAGGTCCCCCGGCACCACAGCCCGCCTGGCTATCCAGCAGAGTCTCTTCACATCGCTCCCCAGCAGAGCCTTTCCACACGGCTCCCCAGCAGCACAGCCCAGCACACAGGGCTCCATAGCCGATCTCACCGGGCTCCGCAGCCCAGCACACGGAGCCCCCCAGCACCACAGCCCAGCACACCGGGCTCCCCAGCACAGCACACGGGGCCCCCCAGCACCACAGCCCACCTGGCTCTCCATCAGAGCCTGTTCACACCGCTCCCCAGCAGAGCCTATTCACTCCGCTCCCCAGCAGAGCATGTCTACACGGCTCCCCAGCACCACAGCCCAGCTCACTGGGCTCCCCAGCACAGCACACGGGGCCCCCCAACACCACATCCCACCTGGCTCTCCATCAGAGCCTGTTCACACCGCTCCCCAGCAGAGCCTGTCCACACGGCTCCCCAGCAGCACAGCCCAGCACACCGGGATCCCCAGCCAAGCTCACCGGGCTCCCTAGCACAGCACACGAGGGCCCCCGGCACCACAGCCCAGCACACCGGGCTCCCCAGCACAGCACACGGGGCTCCCCAGCACCACAGCCCGCCTGGCTCTCCATCAGAGCCTGTTCACACCCGTCGGCAGCAGAGCCTGTCTCCACGGCTCCACAGCACAAAAGCCCAGCTCACCGGGCTCCCCAGCACAGCACACGGGGCCCCCAAGCACAACAGGCCGCCTGGCTCTTCATCAGAGCCTGTTCAAACCACTCCCATGCAGAGCCTGTCCACACGGCTCCCCAGCAGCACAGCCCGGCACACCGGGCTCCTCCGCCCAGCTCACCGGGGTCCCCAGCACAGCAAACGTGGGCCCCCCAGCACCACAGCCCACCTGGCTCTCCATCAGATGCTGTTCACACCGCTCCCCAGCAGAGCCGGTCCACACGCCTCCCCAGCAGCACGGTCCAGCACACCGGGCTCCACAGCCCAGCTCACCGGGCACCCCACCACAGAACACGGTGCCCCCCAGCACCACAGCCTGCCTGGCTCTCCAGCAGAGCCTGTTGAAACCACTCCCCAGCACAGCCTGTCTACACGGCTCCACAGCACAAAAGCCCAGCTCACCGGGCTCCCCAGCACAGCACACGGGGCCCCCCAGCACCACAGCCCGCCTGGCTGTCCATCAGAGCCTCTTCACACCGCTCCCCAGCAGAGCCTGTCTACACGACTCCCCACCAGCACAGCCCAGCACACCAGGCTCCCCAGCCCATCTCACCGGGCTCCCCATCACAGCATACGGGGGCCCCCAGAACAACAGCAAGCCTGGCTCTCCATCAGAGCCTATACAAAACTCTCCTCAGCAGAGCCTGTCCACACGGCTCCCCGGCACCACATCCCAGCACTCCGGGATCCCCAGCACAGCACACGGGGGCCCCCAGCAAAGCACACAGGGCCCCCCTGCACCACAGCCCGCTTGGCTCTCCAGCAGAGCCTGTTCAAACCGCTCCCCAGGAGAGCCTGTCCACACGGCTCCCCAGCACAACAGCCCAGCACACCGGGCTCCCCAGCACCGCACACGGGGGCCCCCAGCACAGCACACGGGGGCCCCCAGAACCACAGCCCGCCTGGCTCTCCATCAAAGCCTGTTCACAGCGCTCCGCAGCAGAGCCTGTCCACTCGGCTCCCCAGCAGCACAGCCCAGCACACCGGGCTCCCCAGCCAGGCTCAACGGGCTCCCCAGCACAGCACACGTGGCCCCCCAGCAGAGCCTGTCTACACGGTTGGCCAGCACCACAGCCCAGCACACCGGGCTCGCCAGCCAAGCTCACCGGGCTCCACAGCACAGCACACGCGGGCCCCACAGCACCACAGCCCGCCTGGCTCTCCAGCAGAGCCTTTTCAAACCACTCCCAAGCAGAGCAGGTCCACACGGTTCCCCAGCACCACAGCCCAGCACACCGGGCTCCACAGCACAGCTCACCTGGCTCCCCAGCACAGCACACAGGGCCCCTCAGCACAACAGCCCGCCTGGCGCTCCATAAGAGCCTGTTCACATCGCTCCGCAGCAGAGCCGGTCTACACGGCTCCCCAGCACCACAGCCCAGCACACCGGGCTCCCCAGCCCAGCTCACCGGGCTCCACAGCACAGCACACGCGGGCCCCACAGCACCACAGCCCGCCTGGCTCTCCAGCAGAGACTGTTTAAACCACTCCCCAGCAGAGCCTGTCCACACGGCTCCCCAGCACCACAGCCCGCCTGGCTCTCCAGCAGAGCCTGTTCACACTGCTCGCCAGCAGAGCCTGTCTACATGGCTCCCCAGCAGCAGAGCCCAGCTCACCGGGCTCCCCAGCACAGCACACGGGAGCCCCCAGCACCACGGCCCGCCTGGCTCTCCAGCAGAGCCTGTTCACACCGCTCCCCAGCAGAGCCTGTCGACACGGCTCCCCAGCACCACAGCCCAGCACATTGGGGTCCCCAGCCCACCTCACCGGTCCCCCCAACACATCACACGGGGGCGCCCAGCATCACAGCCCGCCTGGCTCTCCATCAGAGCCTGTTCACACCGCTCCCAAGCAGAGCCTGTCCACACGGCTCCCCAGCAGCACAGCCCAGCACACCGGGCTACCCAGCCCAGCACACCGGGCTCCCCAGCCAAGCTCACAGGGCTGCCCAGCACAGCACACGGGGCCCCCCAGCACCACAGTTCGCCTGGCTCTCCATCAGTGCCTGTACAACCATCTCCCCAGCAGAGCCTGTCCACACTGCTCCCCAGCACCACAGCCCAGCACACCGGGCTACCCAGCCCAGCTCAACGGGCTCCCCAGCGCAGCACACGCGGGCCCCCAGCACCACAGCCCGCCTGGCTCTCCAGCAGAGCCAGTTCACACCGCTCAACAACAGAGCCTGTCCACAGGGCTCCCCAGCACCACAGCCCAGCACACCGGGCCCCCCAGCCCAGCTCACCGGGCTCCCCGGGACATCACATGGGGGCCCCCAGCCCCACAGCCCGCCTGGCTCTCAATCAGAGCCTTATCAAACCACTCCCCATCAGAGTCTGTCCACACGGCTCCCCAGCAGAAATGCCCAGCACACCGGGCTCCCCAGCAGAGCACACGGGAGCCCCCAGCACCACAACCCAACTGGCTCTCCAGCAGAGCCTATTCACACAACTCCTCAGCAGAGCCTGTCTACACGGCTCCCAAGCACAACAGCCCATAACACCGGGCTCCCCACGCCTGGCTCTCCATCAGAGCCTGTTCACACCGCTCCCCAGCAATGCCTGTCCACACGGCTCCCCAGCACACCGGGCTCCCCAGCACAGCACACGGGGCCCCCCAGCACAACAGCCCGCCTGGCTCTCCATCTGAGCCTGTTCACACCGCTCCCCAGCAGAGCCTGGTTACACGGCTCCCCAGCAGCACAGCCCAGCACACCGGGCTCCCCAGCACAGCACACGGTGGCCACCAGCACCACAGCCCGCCTGGCTCTCCATCAGAGCCTGTTCACACCGCTCCCCAGCAATGCCTGTCCACACGGCTCCCCAGCACACCGGCCTCCCCAGCACAGCACACGGGGCCCCCAAGAAATACAGCCTGCCTGGCTCTCCATCAGAGCCAGTTCAAACCGCTCCCCAGCAGAGCCTGTCCACGCTGCTCCCCAGCAGCACAGCCCAGCACAACGCACCACAGCACGCCTGACTCTCCAGCAGAGCCTCTTCACACCACTCCCCAGCAGAGCCTATGTACACGGCTCCCCAGCAAGACAGCCCAGCACACCGGGCTATCCAGCCCATCTCACCGGGCTCCCCAGCACAGCACACGGGGGCCCCCAGCACCACAGCCCGCCTGGCTCTCCAGCAGAGCCTGTTCAAACCACTCCCCAGAAGAGCCTGTCCACACGGCTCCCCAGAAACACAGCCCAGCACACCGGGCTCCCCAGCCCAGCTCACCGGGCTCCCCAGCATAGCACACGGGGGCCCCCAGCAACACAGCGCGCCTTGCTCTCAAGCAGAGCCTGTTCAAACCGCTCCCCAGCAGAGCCTGTCCACACGGCTCCCCAGCAGCACAGCCAAGTACACCGGGCTCCAGAGCACAGCACACGGGGCTCCCCAGCACCACAGCCCGCCTGGCTCTCCATTAGAGCCTGTTCACACGGCTCCCCAGGAGCACAGCCCGCCTGGCTCTCCAGCATAGCCTGTTCACACCCCTCCCCAGCAGAGCCTGTCCACGCTGCTCCCCAGCAGCACAGCCCAGAAAACCGGACTCCCCGTCCATGCTCACCGGGCTCCCCAGCACAGCACACGGGGCCCACCAGCACCACAGCCTGCCTGGCTCTCCATCAGAGCCATTTCACAGCGCTCCGCAGCAGAACTTGTCCACACGGCTCCCCAGCAGAAAAGCCCAGAACACCGGGGTCCCCAGCACAGCACACGGGGGCCCCCAGCACCACAGCCCGCCTGGCTCTCCATCAGAGCCTGTTAAACCCTCTCCCCATGAGAGCCAGTCCACACGGCTTCCCAGCACCACAGCCCAGCACTCTGGGCTCCGAAGCCCATCTCACTGGGCTCCCGAGCACAGCACACGGGGGCCCCCAGCACCACAGCCCGGCTGGCTCTCCATCAGAGCCTTTTCAGACCGCTCCCCGACAGAGCCTGTCCACACGGCTCCCCAGCAGCAAAGCCCAGCACACCGGGCTCCTCAGCCCAGCTCACCAGGGTCCCCAGCACAGAACACGGGGCCCCCCAGCACCACAGCCCGCCTGTCTCTCCATCAGAGCCTGTTCAAACCGCTCCGCAGCAGAGCCTGTCTACACGGCTCCCCAGCACCAAAGCCCAGAACACCCGGCTCCCCAGCCCAGCTCACCGGGCTCCCCATCACAGCACACGGGGCCCCCCAGAACCACAGCCCGCCTGGCTCTCCATCAGAGCGTTATCACACCGCTCCCCACCAGAGCCTGTCCACACGGCTCCCTAGCACGACAGCCCAGCACACCGGGCTCCGCAGCACAGCACACGGGGCCCCCCAGCACCACAGCACGCCTGGCTCTCCATCAGAACATGTTCAACCCTCTCCCCAGCAGAGCCTGTCCACACGGCTCCCCAGCACCACAGCCCAGCACACCGGGCTCCCCAGCCCAACTCAACGGGCTCCCCAGCACAGCACACTTGCCCCCCCAGCACAGCACACGGGGCCCCCCAGCACCACAGCACGCCTGGCTCTCCATCAGAACATGTTCAACCCTCTCCCCAGCAGAGCCTGTCCACACGGCTCCCCAGCACCACAACCCAGCACACCGGGCTCCCCAGCACAGCACACGGGGCCCCCCAGAACAGCACACGGGGCTTCCCCGCACCACAGCCCGCCTGACTCTCCATCAGAGCCTCTTCACACCGCTCCCCAGCAGAGCCTGTCTACACGGCTCCCCAGCACCACAGCCCAGCACACCGGGCTCCCCTGCACTGCACACGGTGCCCCCCAGCACCACAGCCCTCCTGGCTCTCGAGCAGAGCCTTTTCACACCGCTCCCCAGCAGAGCCTGTTCACACTGCTCCCCAGCAGAGCCTGTCTGCACGGCTACCTAGCACCACAGCCCAGCTCACCGGGCTACTCTGCCCAGCTCACCGGGCTCCCCAGCACAGCACACGAGGCCCCAAAGCACAGCACACAGGGCTTCCCAGCACCACAGCCCGCCTGGCTATCCAGCAGAGCCTGTTCAAACCACTCCCCTGCAGAGCCTGTCTACGCGGCTCCCCAGCACCACAGCCAAGCACACCGGGCTCCGCAGCCCAGCTCAACGGGCTCCCCAGCACAGCACACGGGGCCCCCCAGCACAGTACACGGGCCCCCCCAGCACAGCACACGGGGCTTTCGAGCACAACAGCCCGCCTGGCTCTCCATCCCAGCCTGTACAAAACTCTCCTCAGCAGAGCCTGTCCACACGGCTCCCCAGCACCACAGCCCAGCACACCGGGCTCCGAAGCCCAGCTCACAGGGCTCCCCAGCACAGCACACGGGGGCCCCCCAGCACCACAGCCCGCCTGGCTATCCAGCAGAGCCTTTTCAAACCACTCCCCAGCAGAGCCTTTCCACACGGCTCCCCAGCACCACAGCCCAACACACTGGGCTCCCCAGCAAAGCTCGACGGGCTCCCCAGCACAGCACACGGGGCCCCCCAGCACCACAGCCCGCCTGGCTGTCCATCAGAGCCTCTTCACACCGCTCCCCAGCAGAGCCTGTCTACACGGCTCCCCAGCACCACAGCCCGGCACACCGGGCTCCCCATCCCAGCTCAACATGCTCCCCAGCACAGCACACGGGGCCCCCCAGCACCACAGCCTTCCTTACTCTCCATCAGTGCCTTTTCACACCGCTCCGCAGCAGAGCCTGTCGACACGGCTCACCAGCACCACAGCCCAGCACACCGGGCTCCCCAGCCCAGCTCAACGGGCTCCCAAGCATAGCACACGGGGTCCCCCAGCACCACAGCCCTGCTGTCTCTCCACTAGAGCCTGTTCACACCGCTCCCCAGCAGAGCCCGTCTACACGGCTCCCCAGCACAACAGCCAGGCTCACTGGGCTCCCCAGCCCAGCTCACCGGGCCCCCCAGCACAGCGAACGGGGCCCCCCAGCACAGCACACGGGGCCCCCCAGCACCACAGCCCAGCACACCGGCCTCCCCAGCACAGCACACGGGGGCCCCCAGCAACACAGCCCGCCTGGCTCTCCAGCAGAGCCTGTTCAAAACACTCCCCAGCAGAGTCTGTCCACACGGCTCCCCAGCAGCACAGCCCAGCACACCGGGCTCGCCAGCACAGCACACGGGGGCCCCCAGCACAGCACACGGGGGCCCCCAGCACCACAGCCCGCGTTGCTCTCCAGTAGAGCCTGTTCAAACCACTCCCCAGCACAGCCTGTCCACAAGCCTCCCCAGCAGCACAGCCCAGAACACCGGGCTCCCCAGCCCAGCTCACCGGGCTCCCCAGCACAGCACACGGGGGCCCCCAACACCACAGCCCGCATGGCTTTCCATCAGAGCCTGTTCACACCGCTCCTCAGCAGAGCCTTTCCACACGGCTCCCCAGCAGCACACCATAGGACACCGGGCTCCCCAGCCCAACTAACCGGGCACCCCAGCACAGCACACGGGGGCCTCCAGCACCACAGCCCGCCTGGCTCTCCATCAGAGACTGTTCACACCGCTCCCCAGCAGAGCCTGTTCACTCGGCTCCCCAGCAGAGCCTGTCTACACGGTTCCCCAGCACCTCAGCCCAGCACACCGGGCACCCAAGCACAGCACACGGGGGCCCCCAACACCACAGCCGGCCTGGCTTTCCATCAGAGCCTGTTCACACCGCTCCCCAGCAGAGCCTGTCCACAGGGCTCCCCAGCAGCACAGCCCAGCACACCGGGCTCCCCAGCCCAGCCTACCGGGCTCCCCAGCACAACAGCCCAGCACACCGGGCTCCCCAGGCCAGCTCAACGGGCTCCTCAGCACAGAACAAGGGGCCCCCCAGCACCACAGCCCGCCTGGCTCTCCATCAGAGCCTGTCCACACCGCTCCTCAGCAGAGCCTGTCCACACGGCTCCCCAGCACCACAGCCCACCTGGCTCTCCATCAGAGCCTATTCAGACCGCTCCCCAGCAGAGCCTGTCCACAAGGCTCCCCAGCACCACAGCCCAGCACACCGGGCTCCCCAGCCCAGCTCACCGGGCTCCCGAGCACGGCACACGGGGCCCCCCAGCACCACAGCCCGAATGGCTCCCCAGCAGAGCCTGTCTACACGGCTCCCCCAGCACCACAGCCCAGCACACCGGGTTCCCCTGCCCAGCACACCGGGCTCCCCAGCACAGCACACGGGGCCCCCCAGAACAGCACACGGGGCTTCCCAGCACCACAGCCCGCCTGACTCTCCATCAGAGCCTCTTCACACCGCTCCCCAGCAGAGCCTGTCTACACGGCTCCCCAGCACCACAGCCCAGCTCACTGGGCTCCCCAGCACAGCACACGGGGCCCCCCAACACCACATCCCACCTGGCTCTCCATCAGAGCCTGTTCACACCGCTCCCCAGCAGACCCTGTCCACACGGCACCCCAACAGCTCAGCCCAGCACACCGGGCTCCGAAGCCCAGCTCACCGGGCTTCCGAGCACAGCACACGGGGCCCCCCAGCACAACAGCCAGCCTGGCTCTCCATCAAAGCCTTTTCACACCGCTTCCCCGCAGACCCTGTCCACACGGCACCCCAGCAGCTCAGCCCAGCACACCGGGCCCCGCAGCCCAGCTCACATGGCAACCGAGCACAGCACACGGGGGCCCCCCAGCACCACAGCCCGCCTGGTTCTCCATCAGAGCCTTTTCATACCGCTTCCCAGCAGACCCTGTCCACACGGAACCCCAGCAGCTCAGTCCAGCAAACCGGGCTCCCCAGCCCAACTCACCTGGCCCCCCAGCAAAGCACACGGGGCCCCCCAGCACCACAACCCGCCTGGCTCTCCATCAGTGCCTGTTCACACCGCTCCCCAGCAGAGCCTGTTCACACCGCTCCCACGCAGAGCCTGTCTACGCGGCTCCCCAGCACCACAGCCAAGCACACCGGGCTCCCCAGCCCAGCTCACCCGGCTCCCCAGCACAGAACACGGGGCCCCCCAGCACCACAGCCCGCCTTCCTCTCCATCAGAGCCAGTTCACACCGCTCCCCAGCAGAGCATGTCCACACGGCTCCCCAGCAGCACAGCCCAGCACACCGGGCCCCTCCGCCCAGCTCACCGGGCTCCCCAGCACAGCACACGGTGGCCCCCCAGAACCACAGCCCGCCTGGCTCTCCATCAGAGCCTGTTCACACGGCTCCCCAGCAGCACGGCCCAGCACACCGGGCTCCCAAGCACAGCACACGGGGGCCCCCAGCACGGAACACGGGGGCCCCCAGCACAGCACACGGGGGCCCCCAGCACAGCACACGGGGGCCCCCAACACCACAGGAAGCCTTGCTCTCCATCAGAGCCTGTTCACACCACTCGCCAGCAGAGCCTGTCCACAAGGCTCCCCAGCAGTACACAGCCCAGCAGACCGGGCTCCATAGCCGAAATGACCAGGCTCCGCAGCACAGCACATGGGGCACCCCAGCACCACAGCCCGCCTGGCTCTCCAGCAGAGCCTGTTCAAACCACTCCCCAGCACAGCCTGTCAACACACCTCCCCAGCAGCACAGCCCAGCACACCGGGCTCCCCCGCCCAGCTCACCGGGCCCCCCAGCAAAGCACACGGGGGCCGCCAACACCACAGCACGCCTGGCTCTCAATCAGAGCCTGTTCACACGGCTCCCCAGCAGAGCCTGTCCACACGGCTCCCCAGCACCACAGCCCAGCTCAACGGGCTCCCCAGCACAGCACACGGGGCCCCCCAGGAAAGCACACGGGCGCCCCCAGCACAGCACACGGGGCCTCCCAGCACAACAGCCCGCCTGGCTCTCCATCAGAGCCTGTACAAAACTCTCCTCAGCAGAGCCTGTCCAGACGGCTCCCCAGCACCACAGCCCAGCACACCGGGATCCCCAGCACAGCACATGAGGGCCCCCAGCAACACAGCCCGCCTGGCTCTCAGTCAGGGCCTGTTCAAACCACTCCCCAGCAGAGCCTGTCAACACGCCTCCCCAGCAGCACAGCCCAGCACACCGGGCTCCCCCGCCAAGCTCACCGGGCCCCCCAGCAAAGCACACGGAGGCCCCCAACACCACAGCACGCCTGGCTCTCCATCAGAGCCTGTCCACACGGCTCCCCAGCACCACAGCCCAGCTCAACGGGCTCCCCAGCACAGCACACGGGGCCCTCCAGGAAAGCACACGGGCGCCCCCAGCACAGCACACGGGGCCTCCCAGCACAACAGCCCGCCTGGCTCTCCATCAGAGCCTGTACAAAACTCTCCTCAGCAGAGCCTGTCCACACGGCTCCCCAGCACCACAGCCCAGCACACCGGGATCCCCAGCACAGCACATGCGGGCCCCCAGCAACACAGCCCGCCTGGCTCTCAATCAGAGCCTGTTCAAACCACTCCCCAGCAGAGCCTGTCCACATGGCTCCCCAGCAGCATAGCCCAGCACACCGGGCTCCCCAGCCCAGCACACGGGGCCCCCCAGCACCACAGCCCGCCTGGCGCTCCATCAGAGCCTGTTCACACCGCTCCCCAGCAGAGCCTTTCCACGCTGCTCCCCAGCACCACAGCCCAGCACACCGGGCTCCCCAGCCCTGCTCACCCGGCTCCCCAGCACAGCACACGGGGGCCCCCAGCACAGCTCACCGGGCTCCACTGAACCACAGCCCGCCTAGCTCTCCATCAGAGCCTGTTCAACCCTCTCCCCAGCAGAGCCTGTCCACACGGCTCCCCAGCACCAAAGCCCAGCACACCGGGCTCCCCAGCCCAGCACACGGGGCCCCTCAGCACCACATCCCGCATGGCTCTCCATCAGAGACTGTTCACAACGCTCCCCAGCAGAGCCTGTTCACTCCGCTCCCCAGCAGAGCCTGTCTACACGGCTCCCCAGCACCACAGCCCAGCACACCGGGCTCCCCAGCACAGCACACGGGGGCCCCCAGCAACACAGCCCGCCTGGCTCTCAATCAGAGCCTGTTGAAACAACTCCCCAGCAGAGCTTGTCCACATGGCTCCCCAGCAGCACAGCCCAGCACACCGGGCTCCCCA
Source organism: Dascyllus trimaculatus (assembly GCA_024666655.1). Classification (NCBI taxonomy): domain Eukaryota; kingdom Metazoa; phylum Chordata; class Actinopteri; family Pomacentridae; genus Dascyllus; species Dascyllus trimaculatus. The sequence goes on from JAMOIN010001026.1 coordinate 22,617, forward strand.
GCCCAGCACACGGGGGCCCCCAGCACCACAGCCCGCCTGGCTCTCCAGCAGAGAATTTTCAAACCGCTCCTCAGCAAAGACTGTCCACACGGCTCCTCAGCAGCACAGCCCAGCACACCGGGCTCCCCAGCCCTGCTCACCGGGCTCCCCAGTACAGCACACGGGGGCCCCCAGCCCAGCTCACCGGGCTCCCCAGCACAGCACACGAGGGCCCCCCAGCACCACAGCCTGACTGGCTCTCCAACAGAGACTTTTCAAACCACTCCCCAGCAGAGCCTGTCGACACCGCTCGCCAGCACAACAACCCAGCACACCGGGCTCCCCAGCCGAGCTCAACGGGATCCCAAGCACCGAACACGGGGCCCCCCAGAGCCACAGCCCGCCTGGCTCTCCATCAGAGCCTGTTCAGACCGCTCCCCGGCAGAGCCTGTCTACACGGCTCCCCAGCAGCACAGCCCAGCATACCAGGCACCCCAGCCCAGTTCACCGGGCTCCCAAGCACGGCACACGGGGCCCCCCACCACCACAACCCGCCTGGCTCTCCATCAGTGCCTTTTCACACCGCTCCCCAGCAGAGCCTGTTCACTCCGCTCCCCAGCAGAGCCTGTCTTCACGGCTCCCCAGCACCACAGCCCAGCTCACCGGGCTCCCCAGCACAGCACACGGGGCCCCCCAGCACCACAGCCCACCTGGCTCTCCATCAGAGCCTGTTCACACCGCTCCCCACAAGAGCCTATTCACTCCGCTCCCCAGCATATCCTGTCTACACGGCTCCCCAGCACCACAGCCCAGCTCACTGGGCTCCCCAGCACAGCACACGGGGCCCCCCAGCACCACATCCCACCTGGCTATCCATCAGAGCCTTTTCACACCGCTCCCCAGAGGAGCCTGTCCACACGGCTCCCCAGCAGCACAGCCCAGCACACCGGGCTCCCCAGCCAAGCTCACCGGGCTCCCTAGCACAGCACACGAGGGCCCCCGGCACCACAGCCCGCCTGGCTATCCAGCAGAGTCTCTTCACATCGCTCCCCAGCAGAGCCTTTCCACACGGCTCCCCAGCAGCACAGCCCAGCACACCGGGCTCCATAGCCGATCTCACCGGGCTCCGCAGCACAGCACACGGAGCCCCCCAGCACCACAGCCCAGCACACCGGGCTCCCCAGCACAGCACACGGGGCCCCCCAGCACCACAGCCCACCTGGCTCTCCATCAGAGCCGGTTCACACCGCTCCCCAGCAGAGCCTATTCACTCCGCTCCCCAGCAGAGCCTGTCCACACGGCTCCCCAGCACCACAGCCCAGCTCACTGGGCTCCCCAGCAACGCACACGGGGCCCCCCAACACCACATCCCACCTGGCTCTCCATCAGAGCCTGTTCACACCGCTCCCCAGCAGAGCCTGTCCACACGGCTCCCCAGCAGCACAGCCCAGCACACCGGGATCCCCAGCCAAGCTCACCGGGCTCCCTAGCACAGCACACGAGGGCCCCCGGCACCTCAGCCCAGCACACCGGGCTCCCCAGCACAGCACACGGGGCTCCCCAGCACCACAGCCCGCCTGGCTCTCCATCAGAGCCTGTTCACACCCGTCGGCAGCAGAGCCTGTCTACACGGCTCCACAGCACAAAAGCCCAGCTCACCGGGCTCCCCAGCACAGCACACGGGGCCCCCAAGCACAACAGGCCGCCTGGCTCTCCATCAGAGCCTGTTCAAACCACTCCCATGCAGAGCCTGTCCACACGGCTCCCCAGCAGCACAGCCCGGCACACCGGGCTCCTCCGCCCACCTCACCGGGGTCCCCAGCACAGCAAACGTGGGCCCCCCAGCACCACAGCCCACCTGGCTCTCCATCAGATCCTGTTCACACCGCTCCCCAGCAGAGCCGGTCCACACGCCTCCCCAGCAGCACGGTCCAGCACACCGGGCTCCACAGCCCAGCTCACCGGGCACCCCACCACAGAACACGGTGCCCCCCAGCACCACAGCCTGCCTGGCTCTCCAGCAGAGCCTGTTGAAACCACTCCCCAGCACAGCCTGTCTACACGGCTCCACAGCACAAAAGCCCAGCTCACCGGGCTCCCCAGCACAGCACACGGGGCCCCCCAGCACCACAGCCCGCCTGGCTGTCCATCAGAGCCTCTTCACACCGCTCCCCAGCAGAGCCTGTCTACACGACTCCCCACCAGCACAGCCCAGCACACCAGGCTCCCCAGCCCATCTCACCGGGCTCCCCATCACAGCATACGGGGGCCCCCAGAACAACAGCAAGCCTGGCTGTCCATCAGAGCCTATACAAAACACTCCTCAGCAGAGCCTGTCCACACGGCTCCCCGGCACCACAGCCCAGCACTCCGGGATCCCCAGCACAGCACACGGGGGCCCCCAGCAAAGCACACAGGGCCCCCCTGCACCACAGCCCGCCTGGCTCTCCAGCAGAGCCTGTTCAAACCGCTCCCCAGGAGAGCCTGTCCACACGGCTCCCCAGCACAACAGCCCAGCACACCGGGCTCCCCAGCACCGCACACGGGGGCCCCCAGCACAGCACACGGGGGCCCCCAGAACCACAGCCCGCCTGGCTCTCCATCAAAGCCTGTTCACAGCGCTCCGCAGCAGAGCCTGTCCACTCGGCTCCCCAGCAGCACAGCCCAGCACACCGGGCTCCCCAGCCAGGCTCAACGGGCTCCCCAGCACAGAACACGTGGCCCCCCAGCAGAGCCTGTCTACACGGTTGGCCAGCACCACAGCCCAGCACACCGGGCTCGCCAGCCAAGCTCACTGGGCTCCACAGCACAGCACACGCGGGCCCCACAGCACCACAGCCCGCCTGGCTCTCCAGCAGAGCCTTTTCAAACCACTCCCAAGCAGAGCAGGTCCACACGGTTCCCCAGCACCACAGCCCAGCACACCGGGCTCCACAGCACAGCTCACCGGGCTCCCCAGCACAGCACACGGGGCCCCTCAGCACAACAGCCCGCCTGGCGCTCCATAAGAGCCTGTTCACATCGCTCCGCAGCAGAGCCGGTCTACACGGCTCCCCAGCACCACAGCCCAGCACACCGGGCTCCCCAGCCCAGCTCACCGGGCTCCACAGCACAGCACACGAGGGCCCCACAGCACCACAGCCCGCCTGGCTCTCCAGCAGAGACTGTTTAAACCACTCCCCAGCAGAGCCTGTCCACACGGCTCCCCAGCACCACAGCCCGCCTGGCTCTCCAGCAGAGCCTGTACAACCATCTCCCCAGCAGAGCCTGTCCACACTGCTCCCCAGCACCACAGCCCAGCACACCGGGCTACCCAGCCCAGCTCAACGGGCTCCCCAGCGCAGCACACGCGGGCCCCCAGCACCACTGCCCGCCTGGCTCTCCAGCAGAGCCAGTTCACACCGCTCAACAACAGAGCCTGTCCACAGGGCTCCCCAGCACCACAGCCCAGCACACCGGGCCCCCCAGCCCAGCTCACCGGGCTCCCCGGGACATCACATGGGGGCCCCCAGCCCCACAGCCCGCCTGGCTCTCAATCAGAGCCTTATCAAACCACTCCCCAGCAGAGCCTGTCCACACGGCTCCCCAGCAGAAATTCCCAGCACACCGGGCCCCCCAGCAGAGCACACGGGAGCCCCCAGCACCACAACCCAACTGGCTCTCCAGCAGAGCCTATTCACACAACTCCTCAGCAGAGCCTGTCTACACGGCTCCCAAGCACAACAGCCCATAACACCGGGCTCCCCAGCCCAGCCCAACGGGCTCCCTAGCACAGCACACGGGGCCCCCCAGCATCACAGCCCGCCTGGCTCTCCATCAGAGCCTGTTCACACCGCTCCCAAGCAGAGCCTGTGCACACGGCTCCCCAGCAGCACAGCCCAGCACACCGGGCTACCCAGCCCAGCACACCGGGCTCCCCAGCCAAGCTCACAGGGCTGCCCAGCACAGCACACGGGGCCCCCCAGCACCACAGATCGCCTGGCTCTCCATCAGTGCCTGTACAACCATCTCCCCAGCAGAGCCTGTCCACACTGCTCCCCAGCACCACAGCCCAGCACACCGGGCTACCCAGCCCAGCTCAACGGGCTCCCCAGCGCAGCACACGCGGGCCCCCAGCACCACAGCCCGCCTGGCTCTCCAGCAGAGCCAGTTCACCCCGCTCAACAACAGAGCCTGTCCACAGGGCTCCCCAGCACCACAGCCCAGCACACCGGGCCCCCCAGCCCAGCTCACCGGGCTCCCCGGGACATCACATGGGGGCCCCCAACCCCACAGCCCGCCTGGCTCTCAATC
>JAMOIN010001877.1:0-26856 GCA_024666655.1 Dascyllus trimaculatus
GTAATTGAATTTACTGCCGTGGGCCCATTAATCTCTCTTTATGAGCTTATGTTATTTAGATTAAACACGCATATTTCTGAAGAGAGGTCTGTTGAATCACAATCAGACAGAAAACTGGCCTAAAATGGACTGGGAGGCTGTCGAGGGTGTCCTCCACCTCTCATCAGTGTCAGCTGGGAGAAACTCCAGCCTCCAATGACCCTTTACAGGATGAAGAAGATGGTATAGAGACTGTAATGGAAGGACAGATGGATGCTGAAAATCCTGGTTATATAGTGTTGCTCTAGCATTAAAGTACTGGTTAGTCTGTGGATGGCAGTGAAAATAATACATAGAACATGGTCAGCTGTGTGCTTAAAGGTGTCCTGTGGAAGTCCAACATATAACACCAGCCCCATTCTTAGGCCAGTATTTGGTTACAGATGGACCAAATGGCAGCTGTAGACATATGCTGGAATACTTACTAATAGTCCCTGTTGGCAGTGTACCCACACATGTGCAGACAACTCTCACTGGATCACTGTACTACAGGGCAATGTTAAAAATGAATAGTACTTGTCACTTAAGTTCTAGAAAGAAGTTAGTTTTTTCCTTACAGATTTATGCATTTGTGATGCACATAAGAGATAATGATATTCTCTGGAAGCTATAACTCACACTGTATCTAAAAATATGTCTGTGTGGTCAGATCTGACGAGCCATGACAGCTGTTAAGGGTTTTAAAGTGCTTTAATTGCTGCTTCTGCACCAACATGCAACACATAATGAAGGAACACCGTATATCTGTTAGGTGTACAAAGATATACACAAGTGGGAGGCTCTGAATGTAAAGATAACTTTGCTTTTTTTAAATGGAAACACCACAAGGTCTCAATGCAGCAGATATTAGCTGTGGGGCCATTTTGAGATGATACCCTGACTAAGAATTAGGACTTCAAGGCAATTCATCCCGAGATATATCTGCAGAATGTTACATTCACGCTTGAATTACCATACATATGGGAAGAGCTCTCTGTTGATAATGTATTCCTCAGAATTTGAGAAATATGTTCTAAATACTGTTGGGGAGAAAATGAGATGCTAATGCATCGTGATTTGTAGCCAAGTGATTCTGCAGAGCGTCAGAGCACTTTGTTTAGAGAAGCTGCCAGAAACATTTTCCTCCAAGAAATAAAATACTGCTTCCTATTGCAATTTAAACACTGCAGCAGTCAATAGTGCTATTTAGATATTTCCTCATTTAATTGGACGGTCCTGTTTATTTTCGGTAAGGCTACATTGTGGTGCAGACCCTCCAGTCTTTACACTCCTCTGTCTCTGCAAGGCGTCAAAATGGCAATATAGAAAAAACTGAGTGTCTTGAAAAATCGACGCATCCAAAGTGAACAGAGTGAAGGTAAAGTGCCGCCGCGGAATTTATCCTCACTTTAGTTTAATGGTGGTAAAGTTGGAAGGATGCTTTTTCCATTTTGTCTCCTAAAACGTGATCCGTCTGCACGCCCCGTCTAGTGTTTGTGCATCAGCTTCTGCCTGTGCTCCCGAGCTGTGAAGTCGACTAAACAAAGATCAATAGGATTCATCAAAGCACCTCTCTTTCTCACACAGTGAGCACTAAAGGCCGTCTGTCTCTCTGCTAACAGGCTGGCATTCATAGAGCAGGCTGGGAGAAAGCTGCCAGTGTACCACAACTGTACCAAACACACACCTGATTTTCAACTGTGTTATGCTTCACCTGACTCTGTAAAAGGCAACAAGGTGAGCCCCTGCTGTAAAACCTTGACAATGCTGACAGTTTATGAGGCACATTCATCCCTTCCACTGAGGCCAGCAGCACATTAACTTTCCAATATGTAATTTATGAGAAGTGGAGCCCATGAAGAGGAACCGGGCCGTGACACACCGACCGCCTGCTCCCACCACGACATGGAAAAGACCCGAGGAAATGTTTCTTTACCTGTATTTATCCAGGGAAACGACTGAGAACACATGCTCTTTTTCTGTAACACCCTGCTTCATATTCATGCAATTTCACACTTTCATACCTGGAAAAAGCTCAGTGCAACCACAGACGTGTACTGAGCAGCTCTGAAGGAAGAGCTAGAGGGTGAAAGTACTAATTAAAGGGACCTCAAAGGTAAATATGGGAAACTGCAGGAAATAATGAATTTCCATGTTTTGATTGTGCTTTGTTGTACTTTGATAAAGGTGAGGATGGCTGTGGCACACAGAACTGTAATCATGACTCATAACTGCATCAACATCCCCTGCTGCTTTACATAAAACTAAAGGCAACACTTTAAAGTCAACACCTTGAGGGGAAATTAAACATCATAAGTCGTCTAACGCGAACTTCACACAGTAAGGTGAAGACCTTACAAAATTATATTAATGAGAGAAACCCAGCAAATCCAAAGATTCCCTCTGAGCAGCATGGTGAGAAGAAAAAAAAAGATTTTAGCAGAACCAGGTTAAGAGAGGGCAATCATCTGCCTCGACTGACAGGGGTGAGGGTAAAGGGGAGACACAAAAGGAAGGCGGAGAGAAACAGACAAACAACGCACACCTCATCTAATAACCAAACTCAACAGGAAGAAAAGAACAAGGCTGGCTTTACCAAGAAATCACGTCTCTATTCAGCAACAAAAGGCAATTTAATGAGACGAGATTGTGGTGTATGAGATACATTAGCAATATACAGCGTCGCCTGGTTCCACATTTTCCTTGAGCTACTATGATCTGACATTACAAAGGAGACATTGGCTGAGAGAAATAGTACAGCATATATAATTATTGAACATGGCTATTCCAGGGTACTAGATTTGCGACTGACACAATCTTTTGAAATGTAAACCTTGTCCCAACACATGCTGTTTTGCAAAAATAATTATTTCCCTGAAATTTCTACCACAGATGTACGAGGTTAGCACAAGCCATAGAGAGCCACGTTTATGGGAATTATGCCAGGTTGAAATATATTTTTCTGCCAAAGGCAAGTAAATGGTGCAAGAAGCAACTGTGAATGCATCAGGAAAATCAATCCCTTTCCCTACGTATTCCAAATAATGGTTGCTGGAATTTATAGGACTTTACTTTTAACATTTTAATAATTAGTAGCTGATAGCTTGGCAAAGACTTTATTAAAGGCCACGCAGTGCTTGTCTTCAATGATCTAATTGTTCTTGATTCTTTATTAGCTTACACCTGTTTGGGAAGATCCCAACTTGAAGTTGTACCTCAGTTCAATGTTGTAACAACCTTGTGAGATACAATGGATTTTTAAGACGTTATACGGCAACTCCCATCCATCCATCCATCCATGGTGGCAGCAGGTAGTCCAGTTGTCTGTGTCCGTCTGAATCACGTCAATTCATTCCTGGTAATCTCCTTTCATGTTCGTAGCTAATGGTTGGGACATAAATTGACTAGTAAATGGAAAGTTCGCTGTTCTACACAACCATCTGGTGCAACACCCACATTACTGCTGACACCAATCTGCCGCTTCATCTTATTAACAAGACCCAGAGATGCTTAAACTCTTACACTTGGTGCGGTGCCTACTCTCATTAAAACTGAGCTATGTTTTAACTGGAGCTGGAGCCACAAGGAACAGGGACTAAATCCTACAAACCAGCTTTTCTAACCTCCAGACACCCCAAACGCGTTTAGAAAAACAGCAAAGAAGAGAACTTTAAAGCAGTGAATCTACTGATTCATGATTTTTGAGATGCTGTTACATAAGGGCACTGCAGGGAGGCAGTGAATGGACACAGTGTAATGCCAGGAGGCAAAAGCACAAGCTTTCCCTGCCGGAGGGCAACAAGGCCAAACAAGCATGCAAACACACAGATATACATGTGGTACGATGCTTTTTGCTGCAGGGTCACCGCTTAGTTCTTAACTGAATCCTAACACCAGTCAAAGACCCCCTCATGAGTAAATTCACTTTTTTACCTTGCTAACATGTCCATGTGGTGTTTTTAAATGCTAAAAGACATATTATGAGTGAAACAGGCAGCCAGGATCATGGCTGAGCATTTCCATTTAGAAGCTACAGTGTAGTGTTGACAGCCTCAACAACACTGAGTCACACTTTTTATATGTAATACACCTAAAAAACAATCTTGTCAATTTGCTGGGTGGAGCTTTCTGTATCAAGTGTAGATATCATTTTACTGAAGAACTACCTGGATGCTAGTCTGTAAAAGCAGCAGTGAAAGCCGAAGGAAGCAGCTTCCCAAAAGGAGCTGTTAGCATAAGAGTTTCACTAGCAGAGGTTTTAATGAACCGTTTTTAACATCCCACGATGGTTTAACTGATGCTTTTCCACCCTAACAGTGTCAGAACTCTGGGAGAAGCACAGAATCCTTTTGCAAATGTAGTGTTCAAAATGAAAAACACATCCCACATAAACAGAGAATTAACTGAGGACAGTGAACTCTGTGGTGGGGTCACGCCAGGATATCGGACACCGGGGTAAACCTGACCCTCGCTGTCTCACAGTAACATTAAACCTGCAACCTGAGCTCTGAGACTCGCCTCCATCCCAGGGCAAAGGGATAAACATTTACACTGCTTTATCTTTGACTCTGACCCAGTACATTTGAATGAGGCTGTCTGTGGAAAACACGACAGTGGGAGAAGAAACTGTTGCAGCTGCATGCTGGTTAACGGGCCCCATTTGGAATGGATATGCAGAAAATGGAGAGTCAAAAAAGATTTTGCTAACTGGATAGATGGAGACATGCTAGCACCAAAGGTTTTGCCTATGAACACTAAAAACTGCAGCTAGTTTAAATCTGACCACCATTCCTGTCAGCATCGTCTCATTGTGCAGCGGTGCACTGCTCCCCGTGCTCCTGCAACACTTGCAATGCTGTTATGTAAAGATTTCAAGCACCATTTATAAGTACTGAATCTGGTGAACTGTGTCAAAATGCCAGCACTTAGCTTTGAATTTCATTGAGGAAAAGGAGTCACATGGAGCCAAATTTGACAGGTACAGTGGGGAGGAAGTAATGACTGTGTTATTGCGGCCAAAATACTTGTGTGCTATCACTGCCCTGTGACCAGACGCACAGTACACAGTGCACCCACATGCACTCACACCACCGTTCAGGTTGTTTGCACTGAATATTCTTCTTCAGACACCTCGTAGAACTCTGCCTTAAAAGTCCGACCCTGGGGAAAACATTTTCGGTATGTGAATGTCAAAACAACGAGCTTGCTCCTGGCGGTGTCTTGACCTGACACACCTGCTCCGCCTGCCTCTTTCGGCTTTGTCCTGCAGAAGGCCCATGTCTGTTGCACACCATACGCTAACATTTCATCATAGTTAAATAAAAACATCCAGAATAAAGAGTTTTATCACACAGGGAGCAAAGTGACACAGGACAGTTGCTGTGCCCCAAGAACTGTACATGTAGGCTGTGATGTGTGTTGACTGTCAGCCTATAACCTGTGCTGCTCTACATCTGTGGACCACAATGATTTGTGCATATACAACAACTTGAGCAGAGACCAGCGTGTCTCAGTTTGTGTGTGTGCCAGCACATCTCAAAGAGAAAAGTGGGGGTATAATTATAGCACCACAGACAAGATAATGACAAACTGCTCTGACTTTCCCTCAGAGCCATCAGAGTTTCTCTCTCCTCTCATGAGCACTTTACCCTTTTTCTCTGTGCGTGGTGTGTTTTACCCCTCAGGGAGCAAAAATCAGAGAAGAAAGAGAAGTGGAAGGGAAAAAGAGGGTTTGACTTATCACTTAGAGGCAACTGTACCCTGTTTTTGACGCTGCACTGGGAGAGTTTGCAGATTGGTGGCCTCAAATGGCAAAAAGAAAGAATTTCCTTGGGTTTTGAAGGCTTCATTACCCAGAAATCACGCCTTTGGATGTCAGTAAGTTTTCAAAGCTAGCTGATAAAAAAAATATGAGTCTGTGGATGTTTTTTTTTTCTGTTACTCAACTCATAAGACTTAAAATGTAGATGGTGCAGAGACCCCGCTGCAGGTTTTGAGCATTAGTCTGTGCAGTTGAATTAACACCTCTTTAAAACTGTTTGACCATTGGAAAGTTCATAAAAGTAGGAATCATGGCAGTCCTAATACACTGCACTGGTTTTGGCCAGGTGGACCATGCAGTACATGGAGGGATCACAGTGAGTATGTCACTGCTGGATGTCCATCTATCCATCCATCCATCATCTATACACCGCTTAATCCTCTGTAGGGTCGCGAAGGGGCTGGAGGTTTTGTTAAAAGATCACTTATTCATGAACTCACTTGTTATTTGGGACCCAGGACTAAGTTCTGTAGAATGTTTTGGCAGAATTTTGAGAATTTGATATGTTTTTAGAGCTAGGAGTTTTTGCAGTTTTACTCTCAACAAATCGTCTGATCTGGGAAACCAGAAAGGGTTCAGTATCCTCAGATATGAAAACTTGGGGAGGACACAGACAAGCAGCAGATCCAAAATAAATACAACTCCTGCTCCAGATAATATCAGATGAAGGCCACTTGAACAATGCAGTCGTCCCAGTTGGGGAATAAACTTCCCCCTCATATTCTGCTCCTCCATCTAGTGAATCTCAGCCTGTCAGAAACACTCCATCTGATGATATCTATACAAACTGGACAGTAAGACCAACAGGGACACTGACATGGCTTCTAAGAATTTCCTTACATTGATTGATTTTATTAATTCACTGAGGAATGATGGCTCATTTGCATTGCTTTCTTTTGTTGCTTTGACTCTTTCACTTGACCTGCTGAGTAGCACTTGTCATGACATGTCTCAGTAAACATCAGATTTATCATTATATGTCAGTTTCTCTGTTCATTGTTCTTTTCAAGTACACTGTTGCCCATAAAGTTGGAATAATGTAGTTTTCAGACACATCCCTCTTTTATTCCTATTTATACACATCAGTAATCACTTTTACCAGGTTCATTGGTTACATACTGAGTCCATGGCTGTGTCGTCCTTTTCCTGCTTAAAGTCTGCATGCAGTAAGTCCATGTTTTCAGAACTGGCTGCATAATTTTCAACCAAATTTGACACAGAAGTTCCCTAGACTATATGCCTCGTCCAAGAGTACTTGCACTCCGACAAGATGGACACCAACAAGCCAACATTGCTGATTTCCTTGGAATATCGCAGAGTGCAGTCTGTAAAATCCTCAGACATCATGGAGAGGAGGGTCATTTGAGGCCACAAAAATCTCCAGGACGACCACGACTAACTACCAGACGAGATGATCGACAACTGTTTAATCTGTGGAGTAGAAATTGGAAAATGCCAGTGAGCCACCTTCGTCGTTTGTGGAGAAGACACAGAAGTAAAAAAGATTTTATTCCAACTTTATGGGCAACAGTGTGTATCTATGGGGACATTTGGGAAGGCAAAATAAGTGTCATATGTTGTTAAATTTCAATATTAAGATAAGATGGAAACCACTTGTAATTTTGCACATATAATGACAATATATAGACCCCTTTGCACACCAGTTTTTGTGGTCATATGAATGAATCCATGTCACCATTCTGGCAGCCAAAAACTGGAACCTTGGTTTGCCTCACATCAAATTCTACTGATGTTAAAGTTTGTCAAATGTAGACCAAAGATTGTATTAGTAGTAGAAAATATGGATACATCCATATATATATAAACATACTGGGTCCCAATGCAAAAATTATTTAAAGACTTTGCACTTTTTCAAACTATCTTACAGAACTCAGGGTCCCAAATCACAGATAAGTAAACCCTGAGATGGTGCAGCAGCATATTTCCTTCATTCTGTCTGATTTGACAGATGACTTGACGGACTGAACCTGACAGGAAATGCAGTTGTGGCATTAACCCTAGTATTTTTCAGGTGGAATATACTGTATGTATATATAATATATCTCTCCCACAGTTGTCAGTGATGCAGGGAGACTGTGCCTTCACTGAAGTTCACTGAACAAGTTCCCAGCTCCGTTATTGTTTTCAAGGATTTTTTCCTTAATGATTCCCTAACTTTTCACTAATTCTAGAGTCCCCCATGATACCTTTTTCATTTTATGAGACGTATAGGGGAAATAAAAGAAGAGTACTTCAATTTGCCCTGTATTGTTGTACTGTAATGTATTTTGATGAGAAGTATTTTTTATGGGGTAGAGTATACCCAACGTTAGTGATGGTGTTACTAATTGTTACGTTACTGTTAAGGAAAATGCATGATGGGTAATAATGTAGTCTTCTGTAAGATCTCAATTGATTGTGAGAAACACAAGTATGTGAGATCAAAGACTGCCAGCCAGAATTGCCGTGTTTGACAGTCAGGAGACTATCACAGGCGATAAATGAAGGCCCGTGTTTTTATTTTATGAACAAACCAGTTTCTTACCATCATGTTTTGACAAAGATTGACTTACTGCCAACTATGTGTTCATGCTCATGGAACGCCAAGTCAGCAGAAAACTGGAAGAAAAATCTGATCATCTCAGATATGAGGGGGGAAACTTAGAAATGTGATCCCACAGTGCGGGTAAACTAACCTGGGGACGGAAGCTGGTGTTTTGAACTCTGTGTCTGTGTTCATGAACCAGCCTCGGTTTGCTGTATTTTACTGAGGCTACGGTGCATCTAAGAGTTGCCTCTGAATCGAGTTTGTTTTTAGAAACTAATTGCTGTTTTCAAGACGAGCAAGTGTTGAGAAAGACCTGCAGATTTACTGACCTGTCTGAAGCCTTCTGCCGCAACACAACCCACAGTGAGGACCCATGCATGCACAAATGGACCCGTGCCAGAGCTGCATACTTCTTATATTAATCACCAGTAATTCTATCATCATAAAATACTCTGTTCCTATATAATATTTTGGAAAATAGGGTCTATCTAAGGCTTCTCATTTCAAGAATAAATATATGAGGATGCAGTCATAAAAGAGCATTTGCTGCAGACTGACTGTATTTTGTTTGTTTGTGACAGTATTTTCTTCGACTGGATAGTCATGGCTCTCTGGTTTATGAAGCTTTATTTTCATTTTAGTTTCACTGCCGCATAAATACTCTGAGAGATGCCGGGGTTTAATCAACAGCTCACTCGTTTTTTCACTTGATTTTCGTTTCATTTTCTTACCCCAGAAGCAATCTCGTAGCTGTCAACATCACCGTGTTGGGTGTTGGATAAGTGTGGACATGAATCCCAGCAGACATGCGGGTATTTCTCAGTGAGAATTGGTAACAAAGACAATGAGCCTAATGCCCTCTGGAGAGACATGGGGACGACACGCGGCAAAGGGCCTCCGCTGGATCCTGACTGGATTTACACTGAGTAGACTGTATGGAGTCTCACAGTGTAATTATTTTATGATTTCAAGCAAACAAGCTTGTAATGTCAAGATCATGAACCAATTTCCCTTTGATCTTGATGAAAAGGAAAATCTTATTTATCCATGTTCTCTTTGGCCTTCTATATTATAGGCCTCCTCCATCCGCACAGTTTATCTTCTCAGAGAGCAAAACAGAGCGCTCATCTCCTCTAAATCCCTTTGTCTCTCTCCTTTCACAGCCTTTCTTCAGCCCTGTTCATATGCAGCCTCCAGAGATAGACAGAGACAAAAAAGAGTAAAGCCTCCTCCTCTAAATCCCTTTGTCTTTAAACCCAGAATGACTTATCCAGCTTCCTGCACACACATCTTAAAACCCACACCCACGGCGTATGGCTGCGCTCTGGTCTGATGCTTCCACGGCAGAGCAGCACACAGACAGCTGCTTTGGCTTCTTTGCTGTGGGTGAAAGGTGTGACGCTCCTTTCAAGTCTGTGCCAGTCTCAGCTGCTGTGTTCCTGCATAATCTGGCCCAGGGTGCCAATTCCAGGGAGGGCGGGAGGGGAAGCGTGAGAAAACACACACACACACAAACACAAACACACACCTGCACACGCTCGACTAAAGTGAAGGGATTGCGGGGTTAGCAGGATATCTGCAGCTGGTGAAACAATCCAGACAGGTATTATCTAGTGGCACAGACACACGCAGACACTTTCCTCCCTCGGCTGATTACATTTATTTATGAAGCACTAAAATTACCCGTCTCCACAACATGACTAACGTCTCGGAAAACCTGGCCTGAGAGGTATGTGTCTGTAGCACTTATATTTATGACTAAATAAGCAAAAACCTTGGAAAAAACATCTTGAGCTATGATTTATTAAGAAAGTTGAGACATGGTTCAATCAAAAAGTTTTGAGACAGTGGGAATATGAGGGAACTGTAACTGTCATGAATCAGGAGATGCTATCAACATCAGGATGGTGGGTCTGTAGCGACCATCGAGAGAAGAAAAAACAGTTCTGACAGTGACAAACCTGCAGTCCCCAAGACCAGAGCAGGTGCGTTGGGTCAGGTGTACACCAAGAGCATGCTTGTTGTTTTCTCCAACATTTGATTCTGCAACGTGAACTCGTCCCCCGGGTCAGACTGCTCTAACATTTCAAGGTTTCTGAGTGAAGCTGTGTTTTTCAGCCACAAAAACTCCCCATCAGCCCGGATTTCTATCTCTGCAGCATCTTCCTCTTCCTCAAAAAGGAATTTTATATTGAAGAGTCGCTGTTTTGACACAGTTTAGGACATTCTACACTCAAATGCTACTCGACGCGCCTGTAGGATGAGACTTACAAACGTGTCAGGGGCACTGGGAGCAGTGTATCGCTGTACAAGGAGACTACTTTGACGGGGATGGCGACCACAGTTGAATGCGGTGCGGGTTTTGCTATTCATAGAAGCAGTTCTAGAATTTTTTTTAAATCAAAAATTCAAGGGGCTGCTGTTTAGCTCACTGAGTCAAGGCGATGCAACATGGCTCAGTCCCTTAGCAGCGGTCATGAGTTCGAGTCCGGCTCAAGACCATTTGCTGCATGTCACTCTCCTGTCTCCCCTACTTTAACTCTGTCTCTCTCCAATATAATTGAACCCCCCACCTTGGTCTGACTTCCTATTTAAAAAAGTAGAATGGAACAGCTCTCAGTCAGAGCTCAAACTGGGCCAGCTGGACTAATTTGATGTCCTTCAGAACATTACCTGGACTACATTGGTGATCAGCAGTGGTTGTCTGGTGCTTGCGAGGTTATTGTTCGCATTACTCTGACGAAACTGATGCAAAATATCATGCATGACAGCCTCTCCTATCTGCTGTTTATCCTCCTCTGCTCTGTAGATGTATCCAGTAAAGCTCTGCTGATGTTGCAGATATTCACAAGCTGCCTGCCAGAGGAAGGAGAGCTCCTTGTGGTCAGTCATGTTTATTGATGGTATTTAGTGTTGCGGGTGATGGAACCTTTCAAGCTCAGGATGTTCAAGTTTGTACATTTTCAATAAGAATCAAACCCAGCACAAACTCTCATCAATCTCTGAATGATGCTGTGCTTTCCAAAACAAGGCTGTTGGTGTGGACAGAGGCTACATTTAGCTGCTTTACAAATTGTAAAGCAGGTCAGATCTGCTCTGATTGTAGCTGTTGTCAGGATTGTCTCAGAGAGAGCTCAATGAAAGTTTATAAGTAATAAATAAATAGGCTGTGTTTTTCATGTAAGTTGAAGCAGTTTTCCTAATTTGCCCAATGAATGTGTGCTCTTGAGAAGCATTGTATTTAATGGGTGCACTTACCAACAGGAGTAGGCATAATAATATGCTAATTCCACCACAGTAGAGACCTGATGGTCTCTGCTATTAAGTGAAAAAAATATGTGCATATATTGACACTCAACCAAAATGAGTTGGAAAATATCAGCATATCAGATTATGTATGGAGCTCAGAGTAGAACCCTGCTCCTTAATAATGAATGTAACAGAATGTGAGGTCTTTTTAGTGGAAGACCCTACGTTTTTATGATGGATCCCTCCACTGTGTGATCACAGCGAACAAACTAGAATGCACTCAAGCAAGATGCAGACCCTAAACATGGCAGGTAGCCCTGTGACCTTGACCTTTGATCTTTTGACCCCAAAATTAATGGGTGACCAGGATAGGCCAAGATCAACATCTGTGCTAAGTTTGATTGTCTTATCTATCTTTGTTCTCGAGGTTTGGTGTGGACATACACACCCACGTACATACATACAGACAGACAGACAGATGCCAGTAAGTTCAAGGTCAAAGATAAAGTTCAAGGCCAAGAGGTGCAATGTGGTAGTCCTACCCTTAGATATACCAGAGTTCATCATTGCAAGTTTATAGAGTAAATTTCTAAAGGGATTTTGCACCAAGTAGCCCTACGACCTTGACCTTTGACCTTTTGACCCCAAAATTAATGGGTGACTAGGGTAAGTCAAGATCAACATGTGTGCTGAGTTTGATTATCCTATCTCTATTTGTTCTACACATACAAACAGACAGACGGACGGCCATGATCACCCTACCCAGGGTCGACTCCATTGGCGTTGGTAAGGAATGAAGGGGAGCGAACACAGCTTTGAGGGGTGCTCTCCATCCTCTTCATGAAACACCAAGTACCCTGTAGAGGAATGCAGTTCTTCCAGCTCTAGCAGAGTTCCACAGACTTGATTTGGATTTGCCAGGTCTGTTAACTTAACCGACTTTTAACTCCTAGAAATGAAACCTAGAAAGTATCTCAGTTTTTCTGGCATTCATTTTTTTCTCATTGTGCTATTCACCTTGCTGACATCAGTCAAAATAAACTCTATTATTTCAATAAAAAGTATTTAGAGGAACAAATATATAAAACTGCACACAGAAAAAGGGTAACTGTGGACTTTAGGACAAAGTTTGACACTTTGTGAAATACACAGATCCAGCTGGCCCATTAGGCAATATAGGCAAACGCTAAGGGCTCTGTGGCCTCCAGGGGGCGCCACACAATCAGGAAAAAATTCACCTTCAATATAATTATATTAAAACTAGCTATTACTATTAACTGTTAAGATGGAAAAGTTCACACTGATTCAAATGTAAATGAATGCCCAATTGATATTACTACAAAACAATGCTATTTGATTTCTAAGCGTATGTAAATCGCCGATGGAGGGGGGCGCCATATAAAATCTAGCGTAGGGTGTCACATTGGGTAGGGCCGGCTCTGGAAATACACATACCTGTTTTCCTGCTAATAACTAAAGGGGAAGTGTGATACAACACACATCTCTACAGCAATAAGGAAGTGTCCGTCAGTCAGTGCCATCTAAAAAAACAGACCCTGCTTTCTTGCCTATTCAACTCTAAAGGGGACCACAGTTTATAATGTAAAGTCATGTTGTGTTGAAGGAGAATTACAACAATCGATTGAGACAATAAAGTCATTAGGAAAATGTTTACTCAGGTAACCAGAGGAGTCGCCCCCTGCTGGCTCTTAGAAGGAATGCAGGTTTAAGGCACTTTTGCATTGGCTTTACTTTTCAAAATCCATGACTACATCCATCTTTTATATTCTGCACTTGTTGCCTAGCAACCTCATGGTGCTGCTAGCACTTTTACAAAACTTTTTTATTTGGTTTCAGTGGTTATTAAACAAACATAATAGAAAATGGTAATTACTGAGCTTCAAAGTTGCTGATAGGTTGATTTGTTTTTTCTTAACCTTTGGACAAAGTCAGCTGACATGCTTTGTGTTTCCTGCCTAACTGGCAGACTGCAGAGTGACAACAAGTGAATGAACTATTCCTGTAAAACACAGATCATCAAAAGACCTTCACCCTGGACACTGCTCATCTTACTAAACACACACTCACACACAGACTGTGACCACATACTTCCACTACAATGACTCGTCATTAATGTTCACATTAGAACTTGAGTCACTCAGGCCTGTTCCAAAACCACTGTGGGTCTGAACATGCTTTTCCACCAGTCTCAGTTGTGATCTCTGATTCAAGCAACTTGAGAGTGAGCCAGGCCCCGGCTTGGTAATAATGGTGTCTACATGTCTCATTGAGCCTGTGATTACTGGTAGGAAGGGAAAAGAAACATTTCCATTAGGGTCATTATCATGTAAGGAAACCAGTTACCCTTCTCACCACATGTGTGGCCTTATCAAATCACTTTCTGTATTACATCTAGTATCTGATTTTAAATCTGATTAATGACACCAGCGTTAGCCCTGAGGATGCACAGCTTCTCTTTACTGTAACGTATTCTAAGCACACATGAGTAGGAGTGGTAAAGAAGAAGGCGTCTCTGAGCCTTAGGAAGTTTAAAGACACCTTGTTGCTCCCTGCCCACTGCGCCTCCAGCGCTCAGCGAGATGGACGCTAAGCCTTGAACCGAACACTTGACTCTAGGATTTAGTCAAAGTGAGGGTTTTTTGCAAGAAAAACCACAGAATGTGTTTTAACTGAATGTAAAACATCCTAAACAGAGAGAAAGGAAGGAGGGGAGCACAGATCAGAAGGGAGTGGAATATTAAAGGGCTGTTAGAGGGTGAGGGGGGAGATCACAGAACAGGGAGGGAGGCTGCTATTTACTTCAATTCAGTAGACTC
The DNA here is from genome assembly GCA_024666655.1 of Dascyllus trimaculatus. NCBI lineage: Eukaryota > Metazoa > Chordata > Actinopteri > Pomacentridae > Dascyllus > Dascyllus trimaculatus. Next base: position 14,474 of record JAMOIN010001877.1, read on the forward strand.
TCCCATATTACATACTCTACAAACATACTGTACATGCTTCACTTCCTATACATTTATGCAAATAAGGTAGCAGAAGCTGCAGGACTTGTCAGCAAACATGGCTGTAAAGCTGCTCTGTGAGCTCTGCTTGGATTTCCTTTGCCAACCAAACTTCATGAATTACCTCAAAACCTGGTCTGGATTCTGTGGTAACACTTTACACTAAGGGGTGTCCATGCAAGTGGCATGACACCTAATGAACATGAATGGTTCTGTTAGCTATGCCATTTTTAATGCAAAACTGAAATTTCTTGAGAGGACTTTGTTACGACAGCTTCATATTAACCATACACCACAGCCTGCCATAAACATGCCATAGCCCGATTAGGTCAGGTGGTAGTGCAGGTTGTCCATGAATCCCAGGTTTGGTAATACAACCACTGACCCCTGCACATGCTAAAATGTCCCTGGCAAGACATCAAACTTCAAGTTGGTCCCAGTGGTAGTTGAGTACTTTTAAACATTAACAAAGTGACACAATTTACCAGCCAGAAGCTTTTAAAGTGAAAGAATCTTTTCAACAGTCTATGAGTGTATCATGTGTGACATGCAGTTCTGTCAAGAGAAAAAACTAAATCTAAGCTTTAAATGTGACATTTCTTGTCTCATGTTAAAAAATTTGTCAAAAAATAAACCATTTGCACTGGATACTGTCAAACAGAAAACAGATCTGAGTCTCTCAACACAACTGAGAGGTCACATGGGGAGTCAGCAGAGACCAACTGGCACATGACAAAACATCAGGGACTTTTTAGGTCAACTGCAGAAGAGACACACTGAGAGGAAACTAAAACACAGCGGATCATCGAGCATGGTGAAACATCTTCCTGGAGCTGATGTGCAGAGGTCTGAAAAACATAGTTTGTAGACGTTGTAAGAACATAAACAGCAAAACATCTATAGTATGTGGAGTCATTTGATGGCGCTCCAATGTTTCTATTGGTTGATCTGTCTGTTCTCTGCACGTGAAGAACTGTGTCATTCAGATAACACAGCAGCTGTAAAACACCTCAAGTGACTACGCCCTGTGATGTTAAATGTATTATTTCAGCGTAATATAACTGTAAATTCTGTTCTACAGGGTGATGAATACAATTTTCTCGTCTATGATTAGAACATACTCAGCGGTCAGCACTGCCTCACAGCAAGGAGGAACATACCTGAATCTGCTGTGTGAGTGTTTGCATGTGTGTGAGAAGACGGGCAGCTGTGTCGGTGATTCACTCTGCGGACATGACTGTGACTGTGAATAGCTGTTTGTATTTGAAGTATGTCTTAGACCTGTGACAGACTGGCAGCTTGTATATACTTGGCACAAGATTAGGTATTAGGCATAGATTATGGATGCATGGATAGATGTATGTTCTAGGCTGTTATTCCTACTTGTGGGGCTAAAATGTTTGTTAATGTAATTTAGTGAACTTTTTTCTGAAGGAACAGTTTATCAGAGACTATTCTTCTCAACAACAGTGAAACAAGAAGGTTGCTATCAGTCTTAATTGAAGAGCCACAGTCAGGATGTGATTAGCCTAGCTCGGCCTACAGACTGGAAACAGGAGGAAAGCAGGTAGCATGTCTCTGTCCAAAGCACTTACTTATCTGTTTAAGCTGTGCATGAACAGAAACAATTTGCCATTCATCCATCCACACAGCACTTCTGTCTGCAGCTCCGGCTGCAGGACGAATTGCCAGGAGCTGGGCCTCCGTCCAAATGTAGTGCAAAGTTTAACTGAATTTCAAGAAAATTGGCAGAAGAAAATGCAAATGAATGCCTGTTTCCATTCATTACGAGGAGCTGGTTCATCGAGATAAACAGCTGGAGGTGCTAATTCTCCAATCGGGAGCCATTAAAGCATTGCAGAAGAAGGGCATATAATTAAAAAAGTGTCAGTCAAAGCTTCAGCGGTGGAAACAATGAAGTAGGAATGATGAAAATCTGGCTTGGTCATTTATTTCATGCATGACTGTGAGGAAGCTCCAGATCTGATGGTTTTTAGAGTCACATGGTTCAACATGTCAACAGTTCCATGTAAATCAAGCATAAATATATTTTATAAATTTATTCACATATAAAACATACCATTCAATATTTTCAGAATTTTTCTGCATTTCCACTCTGCTGTTTATGTGCACACACAAAAAAAGAGCATAAATCCAGTGGATCGAAACACATTGAGATACAGTCAGCGAGCCTGGGTTGTAGATAGGATTCAGCACAGATGTGTCAGTGGCAAAGCTGCCACCCTCACTGTGATGAAAAAACTTTGAATTGCTGTGCAGCCACTGTGTCGGGCTGCTACGTGTAAGAAAAAGAAAGCTCCTAACATCCATCTATCTATCTATCTATCTATCTATCTATCTATCTATCTATCTATCTATCTATCTATCTATCTATCTATCTATCTATCTATCTATCTATCTATCTATCCATCCATCCATCCATCCATCCATCCATCCATCCATCCATCTATCTGGAACCTATCAATCAGTAAAGTGAAAATATAGCAAAAATTCTCTTGCTCTACAATCCAAACTGCTTTTCACAATGACATTACAGAAGAAAACACACACACACACACACACACACACACACACACACACACACACACTGTCCACTGACCCCAAGCACCCTGCTAAAGTTTACTCTGACTGTGCTAACACCCCCCCTGTGCACACATAAACATATCAATGGGACTTCACATGAGTGAGAACGTGTGGAAAAACCCTCCGCGGAAAATGAACTTATGGCGAGTCCACGTGCACCTGGTCTAATCTTAGCTGTCCAGAAAAACCACTTAAAGCTCCTTGTATGCTTTTAGAAGGTGCACAGTGATAAATGACCCACAGAGGATTGGAAACAGTCGGAGAGGATGCGAGAAAGAGAGATCAGCTGGAGACAGTAGAGGACAGAGGAGGCAGAGCGGAGGGAATAAAGGACAGCTGGAGGTGTGAGGGAAGAGACAGGCTGGGGTTAGCTGCAGAGGGAAGAAGCAGGCAGACACGTGTGATAGATGGCGAGGAGGACAGTGATGAGAGAAGAGAAGAGGAGCAGAAACTATCCAATCTATCACCATGATAGCATCACCTGCAGCAGTGTCCTCCTGTCTCTCCTCGGTGGCTGCACTACACTCCTGACAGACTGGGCTCCAACACATCTATAAATGCACAAAGTGTTGCTTTCCAGCTTCTGAAAATACACATCCACTCTGTTCCAAAATGTGTATTTTGCTTTGGAGAAAATGAGTCCACAAACTACTAAATGTGTGTACTTCACATGCTTTCCCAGCCCTTTTTGAGCATTAATTTGTTGAATTGATTTGGTACCTTTGAGGCATCCATTGGTTTCAGCTCACTGGCTTGAGATTGGTAATCTATCACAGCGAACATGAAGTCACTTTGCTCTTTGTCATAATTACATTATTATTGCAAGCTGTCCTCAGTGATGCATTCAAGGGCGCTCTGAGGTCAAAAGGCATCATCTCAAAGAAATTCTACATCTAAAAAAGGCAAAACAACCCGAACTGTCCTCAGTCTATAGCCCCAACTGGTTCAGTTTTGACCCTCCTCTTCTGGACGATGAGGAACTATTACCGCAGTGATGGGCAGGGATGGGCTCAGATAGCTGGGTCCGTTCTAGTTCCAACTTGGTAAAATTCCCAGAATCATGAACGTTTGTGGCCAAAGAGTCTCTTGTCAAATACTTCATACATAATCTGTCTTGGATGGTCTCTCGTACCTCCTTCAAACACTTCAGCCATCTGTACGGAAAAAAAGTCACCAAAGTCAATGAAACATCTGCTAAATTGCGGGACGGTAAAACTGGTGGTGTAAAGCCCCACAGTGGAGTCTCTGTAGTTTGGGTATGACACTGAGTGAAAACAGATGTCTTCACTGCTCGGAAAGGCAAAGCTCCTAAAAAGATTCAATAAGGGATTCAGGTTTTTTAAAAAGGCTATCAAATCCATATATACCAACCCTTTTTGAAGCCCATCCCCATCATTTAGAGAAAAACCTGCACAATCCATTGAAAATCTGCAACATCTATGAATAGCAGAAAAATGTATGGGACGTTAACTATTCATTTTAAACATCAGCGTTAATAATGCACTGCACAGACTGTGTGTGAGACATCAAGACAGCAGCGTCTGGAGTGTGTGATGCAAAGGAACGTTCTAAACGGAAACTGCATCAGAGGGAGAATCAGTCACAGACGACAATGTTTGCACATCCAAAATCCAGCGCTGAAGTTCTGCTTTTCAGCTTCATGGTGCAGCACAATCTGCTGATGGCTGCAGAGGAGCAACTGATTGGACTTTTACCGAGTATATGTTGAGTTTTAATAGTCTTTATGATTTTATGTCCATATGCATTTTGAATGGATGAAAAACTGTATCATTTGCAGACTTTCTGTATAAACTGACATGTATGCAAACCCTTTGGCTGATCTTGAGTCTGAGTTCAAATCCATCATTACCAACAAGCATGTAAATACTTGTTGGTATGTACGATATAATACACAGCTAACTCCTTGCTGGTCTGGGGGACTCCCATGATGCACTGGGCTCCTCTCCTCTCCTCTCTCTATACTGTTCTATTTCACCATTACATGTCACTAACTCTGTGTTTCCTCTGAGGTCCTGTGTCCTGTGTTTGTTCTCTCCAACCTCTCCTGGTATCCCTCCCCCTCATCCCCACTCCCAGCCCAACCGGTCGAGGCAGATGGCTGCCTTCCCTGAACCTGGTTCTGTCGGAGGTTTTTCCCCCCTCCCTATCCTAGGGGTTTTTTTTTTTGGTTCCTTCCCACCGTCGCTGACTGCTTGCTCATATAGGGAATAGAAAGCAACTTTGGATTGTTGGGTTTTCCATTCTCTGTTCTTCTGGGTTAATTCATACCGTACTATGTTGAGCACTATGAGATGACATATGCTGTAAATATGCGCTGTATAAATAAAATTGAATTGAATTGGTCCGAAGCAGTCCATAAACAGAGAACTAAACAATATTTTGAGCTCCTGTTGCACTTCACTGAATTTTCAGCTGCTCCTGGACATCCTCGCCACATGTTTAATAAAAAGACATTAGTACTGATGGTGAAGCTACAGACGGCAGCAGTAAGTGGGTTAACGTTAGCAGCTAAGGCTTCTTTTAACTGGTCTCTAGCTCCTCCTTGCCTTGGGGGCAAAACTGTGACTGAGCTGTGTTCTGTGGTGCAGGGTTGACTGAAAATACCACTAGACTGTTAAAATGAAAGTCGGTGTTTACTCCTGCAGTGTTGATGGCATGATTCAGCATTTGAAATCAAACCTTTTTGTTGACATTGGAACTGTGCTAGATGAAATTGGCATTGGGTAGCTGTTCACCATGACACCAGATTCCTTCATTTTTTACCTTAAAAACCCCCTAATCTCCTCATTTTTACCAACTCTAAATGATCTTAATGGCATTTAGAGGGATGATTAAAGAATTAATGAGCGGATTAAAATCTCTTTTAATTGATATTTTTTTTGTTTTAAAGTGTTTTAAAGAGGAAAAAATGCTGAAAATGAAAACTGAAACTGATCCCTTATTCTATACATAAACTGCCTCACTAGCCAGACTCCAGCTGTCAGTGCTATAAGGGAAAAAACAGTCAGGCTTGTTTTTACTTCTTTAAACTAATTATGATTGTCGTAGGTGGTGCTTAGCCCAGGATGCAGCGACAATGTCCCTGCAAAAAAAAAAAAGAAAAGTGGCGGGGGGAATTGTTTTGGTGAAACATTTGCATGCAGGGAGTTTTTAATCATAAGAACTGAGCAGGGCTGCCTCAGTGCACAATCCAAATCCTATTCCAAATGTGCCACTTTTAGTGTGTAGGGTGCTGCTTGGAGGTTGTTACTTTAGAATACAGTATCACACAAATAGCAGAAGGGGAGGAGAAGGCAGCATGAGGCAGGCTTATACCTGAGGCCACATCTGCTGAGTCAGACCAGTGGCCGCATAACTAATTTAATTTACATTTAAGGTGTTTTGTCTCATCTCATGGGTAAATTAACAGTATTTTAAGGGAGTCTTGTTTCATTATAATTGCAGCTATACAAATCCATCTGTACTGCATTTGCATTGGATCATGGACTATATGTGCATACATCTGAGAGGGAGAGATACACACAAATACAATATTTAAAACCAGAGGCTAGAGCTAGTATGATAAAACAGCTTTCCCTCTACATCCGGGGTGCCCAACCCTGGTCCTCTAAGGCCACTATCCAGCATGTTTTAGATGTTTCCCTCTTCAGACACAGCTGATTAAATGATCAGGATCATTATCAGGCTTCTGCAGAGCTTGATGAAGAGCTGATCATTTGAATGAGGTGTGTTGGAAGAGGGAAACACCTAAAACATGCTGGATAGGGGCTCTTGAGGACCAGGATTGGGCACCCCTGCTTTAAAGCCTCTGTGTGTACAGAATTTCAGACTCAGCTGACTCCTGGTGGTAAGATCAAAATGACAGCAGCTCATATAGGTGCCTCCACCTCCTCTACTGAGAATGAACAGTCTGAACCCTCACACATTGTCTCATTTGCCTAGAAAACAAAACCTTGGCAGAACACTTTAAATTCTGCACATTACGGCTTTAAGGCTACCAATTACTCAACTGGCATCATCCGTTTAACAACGTTTACTCATTGTCTTCCAAATCTGATTTTCTTACAGTATAGCTTATGAATGCAGCACTATTTGGCAGCCACGTCTAATCTGATGCGTCTGCCAAAAAGCTTCTTTCTACCCTTAAATCCAATAGCTGCTTCGAAGGCTGGAAATCATCCTCAGACACATCATAAGCTCTGGAGTGTGGTCAGAAATAATGTGCATAAAATACACAAGATCTGCAGCTAATAGGCACAGCAGTGCAAAACTACAGGTTTAAGACTACTGAGAATCTTTTTTATATTTTGATCAGATCTATAATAAAGCTCCCCCCACACACTTTGACTCATAAAGGTGTTATTATGGGTGAGTTCTGACATAAAGCCCCTCCTAGTGCGGCTGTGATAGTAACTATTAACGGAGGGTGCTGTGCTAACTCAGCAGCTCAGACCTTCGCCACCATCTCCATCTCATCCTGCCGTCCTCGTCACTGTAAACTGCCCAATAAAACACCAAAGTCGTTAAAGCTGCATCCTGTAATATGCCTTAATTTCATGCCAGCAGTCACATCGTTATAGCGGGTGTCATGTTCTCAATGGCTGCCATCTTGTGAAGCTCTTTAAATCTAAACTGTAAAATGCTAAATGAAGCGGGGCTTCACTGGCTGCAGCAGACACCGACAGCTATTCATGCAGACATGTGAGGAACAACCTGCTGATTCTAAACTCTTTACCGCAGCGGTTTGTTCTCTCCTCTCTGTCTTCGTTCAACTTGAGCACAGTCCCCGTCCTTCCTTGTCCCTTGTTGTCTGCTCTCATTCCTGAAAGACTGAGGAGGGCTTTATTGCCACGAGGCCCTGATTACCAGACGGAGGATCATCAGTGTCCGTTATGTTAATTCTGTCCCCTGGAGTTTTCACAGCCAGTCAGACTCCTGTCACTTCAGGTACCGATATATGTCATTGGCAATGGAGGCTGAGCAGCAATCCTTGCACACAGGCAGGGAAAAACACGAATGCTAAATTGAAGTTAGCTGAGGTCAACGCCACTGAGGACCTTGCTGGGTTGGACCTCTGAGAGCTGGGTGAGGAGAGTACAAATAGGAGAACGGATGAGGACGGAGACAGGCCTAAAGAGAGAGCAGTGATGGGGTCATGTTTCCTACCTGTGTGGGGTTGTAGAGCTCCTGCAGGGCATTGCGGGACCCTTTCCTACAGCAGCCATCCACCACAAAGGGGTTCCTCCGCATGACTGCAAGACAGAGGAGACAACGGTAAGGACTGGGGGGGATTACAAAACCAAGCAGCTCTGTCATGAAAGAAAACTCTGATAGGTTAATTACTGTGTCAGGATGCAGCATTAATTCCTGTCAAATATGACAACAACGAGGCACAAATCCTGACTCCAATCCTGTGTCAGATAAAAACATTCATTTTCCATCCTGTGTCCTTTGGGTCAGATTCATTTCGCGCTGACAGCAGTTAATAGGTAAACCTTCTGAACCCCATAACACGCCGCAGGTTTAAAAGACATGTCATCCTAAAAAATGTCACCAAAATGACATTTATCAGAGGCAGAAACCATCTACTAATGGGATGTGTTATTCCACTGGATAACTTTCCAAACTCCAAACGTGCAATCAGACTATTTCATTAAAATCACTTTATTCTACATCTCCTTTAATGTGCCAAAAATAACCAAATACAGTGTAAAAAGTAAAAAAACTCTGCACTCCTGAGCTCAACATGAATAATAACAATAATAATAATAGTGCATTGGTTTTATATAGCGCTTTTCTAGACACTCAAAGACACTTTACATTGCATTATTCATTCACTCCATACTCCATGGTGCTAAGCTACGTATGTAGCCACAGCTGCCCTGGGGTAGACTGACGGAGGCCAGGCTGCCAGTCTTCATCATCGGCTCCTCCAACCACCACCAACCACCACCAACCACTCACTCTCACACTGCATCCACCCAGGCTTCCTGGTGTTCCCTCATGGTCTCCCATCCAGGTACTGACCAGGCCCAGCCTCACTTAGCTTCCCAGATCTGATGGGATCAGACATCCACAAGGCAGCATGGCCATGATAACTAACTCAGCTGCGACTAAAAGTCAGGTGAGAAAAATTCAGGAACTTTTTCGCTTGAACTGCAGGCTGTGTTTACGCAGAACGGGTAAAAGACATTATGAAAACGAATTAAAATAGTAAAATATCTATAGTATGTGTAAGTCAGCATGTTTCACAGTAACACCTGGGAGACCTTGGACAAATAATGCAAATGGCAATTATAGGTTTATTTTAGTTTTATTGAAGAAAATCATCTTTTTCATGGTTTGTGTCATGATAACTGTGCCATACTGCATTGAAGACTTCTAGTCATGGTTGTTCTGTTTCCATAGAGGTGCAGGACTTTAATATTGCAGTGAAAAATGAGCCCACAGTGAGAACAAATGTGACAGGAGCGGTAACAACCCAGAAAGTGCTTGCGATTTAGAGAGTTAACACAGCCACACAACATCAAAGCAGCTACTGTGGCCTCATGTGGTAATTACAGGATAATGGCAGTGAATTGATCTCATCGACATATTAATGGGACTATACTCCTGTGATTGGTGCAAGATTGAATCCAACTCCTTTGTCTTTGCTCCCTGCACCTCCTCAGGAACACCAAGTTTGGAGCCATCACTTTAAAAACCCAACTACTGCAAGTAGGAAGCAGAAAGCTACAGGGATAAATAATGAGAGAGCGACTATATGCCAAGGGCAAAGCCACAGTTCAGCGTTTGTTTGGCTGGATCTCAGCTCTTTACACAACTCGATACAGAGCAGTAGCTGCTGGCAGCGGCTCAGTGGGAGCAGCCAGCGCAATACTCCGCCTCCGCCAACACACTCTTTTCAATTACTCTGGATGGAAAAGCGCTGAAGGACGGCACAAGGATCGACAGGAAAGGAAGCGAACCGCTAACGAGAAAGCCAAGGATTTAATGGCAGTTTATGCCCCACGTCATCCGCCTCATGTTCATGGATGAACATGTGCTCCTGCCATCAGGAAAGCTGATAATGAAAATAACAAATGACGCACGTTCACACTTCTGGATTCATTTCTGTTTAGTACATTCCCATCAGGAAACCTACCAGTCAAGACACAATACTGACTTGACCTTCACATCCTAAGAAATGAAACCTATACACCAACGTGGACCACACATTATGGAGTGTAAATGTAAACAGACTCATTTAGAAAAAAAACCAAGAAAATAGGTGTTTCAGTGCAGCAGGGGTTAAAGCGTCACAAAGAAACACAGCAACTGTGAGGAGATCTGACATGGCAACAAGGTGACTGCAAGGGAACACAGAGTAAACACAGGGAAAGAGAAAAAAACAGCACCAAGATACGAAATGGAAAGAGCCAAAGAGAGCAGAGAGATGCTAAATAATACACAGAGAGACAAAAAGTGACCACAAAGAGACACAGAACAACCAAAAGAGTCAAACTGGTTGTAAAACGACCAACATGAGACACAAATTAACAGCAACGAGATGCAAAATGAGCACAAAGCAGACAAAAAGAGCAACTAAATGACCAGGTAAAAGTAAAATCAATACAAACACACACAAAAAGATCACAAAATGACTGATTTACATGTCAGTCCATAATCTCACTGTTTGTTAATGATAAGGAGTCAGTAGCTAATTGTACACACTGAGACTACTGGACATACATAGCTCTGCATGTGTGTTTGCCTGTGTCTACATTGTACATTTTGGCAGCGGCACAGGCGGCAAATTTGCACATCTGCTGTGCAAAGCTGATAATGTCAGAATCCATATTTGCTTGCGAGCACACCTGCTCATGCTCTGACAAATCTGTCGGCCACAAACACGCGAATCTGTCCCTGCTTTCCGGCCAGTGCCCACAATATCAGCGAGATTTGCGACTGTCAGTATCTTCATCTCTTCCAGCCTCTTCTGCTCCTCCTGCACCGGTCATTTTCCCCTTCAGGAATCAATACGGCTTCGTCTTCCCTTCCTCTCATCTCACATGTCAGTGGAGCATCAAAGCAAAGAAGGGAGAAGGAGGCTGTTGATTTTTTAAAATCCTGGTTAAAAATTGAAGAATAGAGCGTGCTGAGGTTGCTGCTGACCACGGATCCAGCCAGTATCGCTGCAAGAGAACTGTAATCCCTCTATTGCCGTGAACCTGATCCATTGACGGAACCCTGGGGAGCAAGCTGAGAGCTTGTTAGTGTAACGAGCCCCAGCAGACAGCCGTGACCTTCAAACGCCGAGGGGAGGATAGGGAGGCGAGGGATGCCTTTACACCTCCCATGCACACACACACACAAATACACACACCTCTGTACATGCACGATTAACCATGCACACACACAAGACAGTGTGATTGATAACCTCGTTGCTAAAGCTGGTCTTTAATAATGCAGTTCAGCACTCCGTCCCACTGTGGACGATGTAAACAGGCAATTACTGCTTTCTCAGAGGACAAAAGCCCTCAGTGCAATAATGCAATCATGGAATATTTGCTTTTTAGGCTCGCTCCCACTGAAAAGCTCAAACAACACGCGTGCACACATCTCCACTGCCATCCGGCTGAATCAGCAGAGCAGCGGTGACTGCTGTAGACGCAGGCCGGAGGTGAAGTAATGAGGATTCAGTCCTGGTGGTGAGTGTGTACGTGTCCGTGATTGGACGGCGTGGCGCTGACGGGTCACAGAGCCGGGCTGATATTTATCTGCTAGCACCAGTGAGCTTGACGCTAATGACGACGGGTGCCAAAATAAATCAGGGTGAAGGCCGGCCGAGTGCGAACACCAATAGACGCCATCCTTCCAGTTTATTTGTCCTTCCCTTAAGCACCAGTCCAGTTAGAGTCACTGCTCTGTAAAAGGCGGTTTGTTGTGGAAGTAAATGAGCCGCTGTTACTGTGGCAGCAGCATCTCACTGGTTTATCTGTGCAGAAACACTGGAATGCATGTCATGGATTTCATTGTTCGCCCACAGAAAAATTAGTGTGGCTATAAATACACGTCATAAAGCATGTTTTTAGTGCACGGTCTACAACAAATAAATACAACAACATAAAAAATTAAAATGAAGAGACATGAAGCGACCATAAAGAGGCAAAAAACGACCACAAAGACACATAAAAGACACAAACTGAGCACAAAAAGACAAAAAAATCACCACCAAATCTCCCACAAAGAGATGCAAACTGCCTACAGAGAGACCTACATCCTCACACAGCGTCACAATGAAACCACAGAGCCAGAAAATGACTACAAGGGCTGTAAAACAACCACAAAGACAGAACGCAGCCACACAGAGACAGCACCTGAAAAGACATACACAGCAGTCACGGTGAGAGGCACTCGTGAGCCTGTGCAAGGATTTTACCGTTCTATTAAATGAACGCCAGGTTGAAAAGCAAGTCTTTTATACGAAGAGATTATTCTGTGCATTCTCAGTGTGACAGAAATGCAGTAAAATAAAATGACAATGAAGAAAGAGATGGAAATGTAAAAAAAAAAACATGTGCAGGAAATCATCAGCTTTTATCATATTGAAAAATAGAACACGCAAAACACAATTCGAATTATCCGTGCTGCTTTGAAACACTGAAATAACCTCTGACAAAGGAGGATTTGAGGACCTGATGCTAAAAAATCTCATCCTCTCAGGTTTTGTGGATCTT
>JAMOIN010001630.1:0-26854 GCA_024666655.1 Dascyllus trimaculatus
ACCCCCAGCACCACAGCCAGCCTGGCTCTGCAGCAGAGCCTGTTCAAACGACTCCCCAGCAGAACCTGTCCACACGGCTCCCCACAAGCACAGCCCAGTACACCGGGCTCCCCAGCCCAGCTCACCGGGCTCCCCAGCACAGCACACGGGGCTCCCCAGCAGAGCCTGTCTGCACGGTTGGCCAGCACCACAGTCCAGTACACCGGGCTCCCCAGCCCAGCTCACTAGGCCCCCCAACACAGCACACGGGGCCCCCAGCACCACAGCCCGCCTGGCTCTCCATCAGAGCCTGTTCAACCCTCTCCCCAGCAGAGCCTGTCCACACGGCTCCCCAGCACCACAGCCCAGCACACCGGGCTCCCAAGCGCAGCTCAACGGGCTCCCCAGCACAGCACACGGGACAACCCAGCACCACAGCCCAGCAAACCGGGATCGGCAGCCCAGGTCACCGGGCTCCCCAGCACAGCACACGGGGGCCCCCAGCACCACAGCCAGCCTGGCTCTCCATCAGAGCCTCTTCACACCACTCCCCAGCAGAGCCTGTCCACACGGCTCCCCAGCACCACAGCCCAGCACACCGGGCTCCCAAGCCATGCTCACCGGGCTCCGTTGCAGAGCACACGGGGGCCCCCAGCACCACATCCCGCCTGGCTCTCCATCATGGCCTGTTCACACCGCTCCCCAGCAGAGCCTGTCCACACGGCTCCCCAGCAGAGACTGTCCACGCGGCTCACCAGCAGCACAGCCCAGCACACCGGGTTCCCCAGCACAGCACACGGCGGCCCCCAGCACCACGGACCGCCTGGCTCTCCAGCAGAGCCTGTTCAAACTACTCCCAAGCAGAGCCGGTCCACACGGCTCTGCAGCAGCACAGCCCAGCACACCGGGCTCCCAGGCCCAGCTCACCGGTCACCCCAGCCCAGCACACGGGGGCCCCCAGAACCACAGCCCGCCTGTTTCTCCAGCAGAGCCTGTTCAAACCACTCCCAAGCACAGCCTGTCCACACGGCTCCCCAGCAGCACAGCCCAGCACACCGGGCTCCCCAGCCCAGCATACGGGGGACCCCAGCACCACAGCGCGCCTGGTCCTCCATCAGTGCCTGTTCACACCGCTCCCCAGCAGAGCCTGTCCACACGGCTTCCCAGCACCACAGCCCGCCTGACTCTCCATTAGAGCCTTTTCAACCCTCTCCCCATCAGGGCCTGTCCACACGGCTTCCCAGCACCACAGCCTAGCACACCGGGCTCCCCAGCAAAGCACACAAGGCCCCCCAGCACCACAGCCCGCCTGGCTCTCCATCAGAGACTATTCACACCGCTCCCCAGCAGAGCCTGTTCACACCGCTCCCCAGCAGAGCCTGACTACACGGCTCCCCAGCACCACAGCCCAGCACACCGGGATCCGCAGCCAAGCTCACCGTGCTCCCGACCAAAGCACACGGGGGCCCCCAGCACCACAGCCCGCCTCGCTCTCCATCAGACCCTGTTCACTCCGCTCCCCAGCAGAGCCTGTTCAAACCATCCCCCAGAAGAGCCTGTCCACACGGCTCCCCAGCACCACAGCCCAGCACACCGGGCTCCCCAGCACAGCACACGGGGCCCCCCAGCACCACAGCCCGCCTGGCTCTCCAGCAGAGCCTGTTCAAACCACTCCCCAGCAGAGCCTGTCCACACGGCTTCCCAGCCCCACAGCCCAGCACACTGGGCTACGAAGCCCAGCTCACTGGGCTCCCGAGTACAGCACACGGGGGCCCCCAGCACCACAGCCCAGCTGGCTCTCCATCAGAGCCTGTTCACACCGCTCAACAGCACAGCCTGTCTACACGGCTCCCCATCACCACAGCAAAGCACACAGGGATCCCCAGCCCAGCTCACCGGGCTCCTGAGCACAGCTCACGGGGGCCCCCAGCACCACAGCCCGCCTGGCTCTCCATCAGGCCCTGTTCACACCCCTCCGCAGCAGAGCCTGTCTACACGGCTCCCCAGCACAAAAGCCCAGCTCACCGGGGTCCCCAGCCCAGCTCACAGGGCTCCCCAGCACAGCACACGGGGCCCCCCAGCACCACAGCCTGCCTGGCTCTCCATCAGAGCCTGTTCAAACCACTCCCCAGCAGAACCTGTACACACGGCAATCCACCAACACAGCCCAGCACACCGGGCTCCCCAGCCCAGCTCACCGGGCTCCCCAGCAGTTCACACGGGGTCCCCCAGCACCACAGCCCGCCTGGCTCTCGAGCAGAGCCTGTTCAAAACACTCCCCAGCAGAGCCTTTCCACACGGCTCCCCAGCACCACAACCCAGATCACCGGGCTCCCCAGCCCAGCTCAACGAGATCCCCAGCAGAGCACAAGGGGCCCCCCAGCACCACAGCCCGCCTGGCTCTCCATCAGAGCCTGTTCACACCGCTCCCCAGCAGAACCTGTCCACACGGCTCCCCAACACCACAGCCCAGCACACCGGGCACCCAAGCACAGAACACGGGGCCCCCCAGCACCACATCCCGCCTGGCTCTCCAGCAGAGCCTGTTCAAATCACTCGCCAGCAGAGCCTGTCCACACGGCTCCCCAGAGGCACAGCCCATCACACTGGGCTCCCCGGCCCAGACCACCGGGCTCCCAGCACAACACACGGGGCCCCCAACACCACAGCCCGCCTGGCTCTCCAACAGAGCCTGTTCACACCACTCCCCAGCAAAGCCTTTCTACAAGGCTCCCCAGCACCACAGCCCAGCACACCGGGCTCCCCAGCCCAGCTCACGGGGCCCCCCAGCACAGCACACGGGGGCCCCCAGCACCACAGCCCGCCTGGCTCTCCATCAGAACCTGTTCACGCCGCTCCGCAGCAGAGCCTGTCTACACGGCTCCCCAGCACCACAGCCTAGCACACCGGGCTCCCCAGCAATGAACACCGGGCCCCCCAGCACCAATGCCCGCCTGGCTCCCCAGCAGAGCCTGTCCACACGGCTCCCCAGCAGCACAGCCCAGCACACCGGGCTCCCCAGCACAGCAGACGGGACAACCCAGCACCACAGCCCGCCTGGCTCTCCATCAGAGCCTCTTCACACCGCTCCACACCAGAGCCTGTCTACACGGCTCCCCAGCACCACAGCCCACCACACCGGGCTCCCCAGCACAGCACACGGGGGCCTCCAGCACCACAGCCCGCCTGGCTCTCAATCAGAGCCTGTTCAAACCACTCCCAAGCAGATCCTGTCCACATGGCTCCCCAGCAGCACAGCCCAGCACACCGGGCTCCCCAGCCCAGCACACGGGGGCCCCCAGCACAACAGCCCGCCTGGCCCTCCAGCAGAGCCTGTTCAAACCGCTCCCCAGCAGAGCCTGTCGACACGGCTCCCCAGAAGCACAGCCCAGCACAACGGGCTCCCCAGCCCAGCTCACCGGGCTCCCAAGCACTGCACAAGATCGCCCCCAGCACCACAGCCCGCCTGGCGCTCCAGCAGAGCCTGTTCAAACCGCTCCCCAGCAGAGCCTGTCCACACGGCTCCCCAGCAGCACAGCCCAGCACACCGGGCTCCCCAGCCCTGCTCACCGGGCTCCCTAACACAGGACACGGGGGCCCCCAGCCCAGCTCACCGGGCTCCCCAGCACAGCACACGGGGCCCCCCAGCACCACAGCCCGCCTGGCTCTCCAGCAGAGCCTGTTCAAACCACTCCCCAGCAGAGCCTGTCCACACGGCTTCCCAGCCCCACAGCCCAGCACAATGGGCTACGAAGCCCAGCTCACTGGGCTCCCGAGTACAGCACACGGGGGCCCCCAGCACCACAGCCCAGCTGGCTCTCCATCAGAGCCTGTTCACACCGCTCCCCAGCAGAACCTTTTCACAGCGCTCCCCAGCAGAGCCTGTCTACACGGCTCCCCAGCACAAAAGCCCAGCACACCGGGCTCCACAGCCCAGCTCACCCGGCTCCCCAGCACAGAGCACGGGGCCCCCCAGCACCACAGCCCGCCTGGCTCTCCATCAGAGCGTGTTCACACCGCTCCCCAGCAGAACCTTTTCACACCGCTCCCCAGCAGAGCCTGTCTACACGGCTCCCCAGCAGCAAAGCTTTGCACACCGGGCTCCTCAGCCCAGCTCACCGCGCTCCCCAGCACAGCACACGGGGGCCCCCAGCACCACAGCCCGCCTGGCAATCCAGCAGACCCTTTTCAAACCACTCCACAGCAGAGCGTGTCCACACGGCTTCCAAGCACCACAGCCAAGCACACCGGGCTCCCCAGCAAAGCACACGGGGCCCCCCAGCACCACATCCCGCCTGGCTCTCCATCATGGCCTGTTCACACCGCTCCCCAGCAGAGCCTGTCCACACGGCTCCCCAGCACCACAGCCAACCATACCGGGCTCCCCAGCCCAACTCACCGGGCGATCCAGCACAGCACACGGGGCTTCCCAGCACCACAGCCCGCCTGGCTATCCAGCAGAGCCTGTTCACCCCTCTCCCCAGCAGAGCCTGTCCACACGGCTTCCCAGCACCACAGCCCAGCACACTGGGCTACGAAGCCAAGCTCACTGGGCTCCCGAGTACAGCACACGGGGGCCCCCAGCACCACAGCCCAGCTGGCTCTCCATCACAGCCTGTTCACACCGCTCAACAGCACAGCCTGTCTACACGGCTCCCCATCACCACAGCAAAGCACACAGGGATCCCCAGCCCAGCTCACCGGGCTCCTGAGCACAGCTCACGGGGGCCCCCAGCACCACAGCCAGCCTGGCTCTCCATCAGGGCCTGTTCACACCCCTCCGCAGCAGAGCCTGTCTACACGGCTCCCCAGCACAAAAGCCCAGCCCAGCACACCGGGCTCCTCCGCCCAGCTCACCGGGATCCCCAGAACAGCACACGGGGGCCCCCCAGCACCACAGCCCACCCTGCTCTCCATCAGATCCTGTTCACACCGCTCCCCAGCAGAGCTGGTCCACACGCCTACCAGACAGCACAGCCCAGCACACCGGGCTCCCCAGCCCAGCTCACCGGGCTCCCCAGCACAGAACTCGGTGCCCCCCAGCACCACAGCCCGCCTGGCTCTCCATCAGAGCCTGTTCACACCGCTCCCCAGCACAGCCTGCCCACACGGCTTCCCAGCACCACAGCCCAGCACACTGGGCTACGAAGCCAAGCTCACTGGGCTCCCGAGTACAGCACACGGGGGCCCCCAGCACCACAGCCCAGCTGGCTCTCCATCAGAGCCTGTTCACACCGCTCAACAGCACAGCCTGTCTACACGGCTCCCCATCACCACAGCAAAGCACACAGGGATCCCCAGCCAAGTTCACCGGGCTCCTGAGCACAGCTCACGGGGGCCCCCAGCACCACAGCCCGCCTGGCTCACCATCAGGGCCTGTTCACACCCCTCCGAAGCAGAGCCTGTCTACACGGCTCCCCAGCACAAAAGCCCAGCCCAGCACACCGGGCTCCTCCGCCCAGCTCACCGGGATCCCCAGAACAGCACACGGGGGCCCCCCAGCAGCACAGCCCACCCTGCTCTCCATCAGATCCTGTTCACACCGCTCCCCAGCAGAGCTGGTCCACACGCCTACCAGACAGCACAGCCCAGCACACCGGGCTCCCCAGCCCAGCTCACCGGGCTCCCCAGCACAGAACTCGGTGCCCCCCAGCACCACAGCCCGCCTGGCTCTCCATCAGAGCCTGTTCACACCGCTCCCCAGCACAGCCTGCCCACACGGCTCACCAGCACCACAGCCCAGCACACCGGCCTCCCCAGCACAGCACACGGGGCCCCCCAGCAATACAGCCTGCCTGGCTCTGCATCAGAGACTGTTCAAACCACTCCACAGCAGAGACTGTCTACACGGCTCCCCAGCACAAAAGCCCAGCTCACCGGGCTCCCCAGCCCAGCTCACAGGGCTCCCCAGCCCAGCTCACAGGGTTCCGCAGCACAGCACACGGGGCCCCCCAGCACCACAGCCTGCCTGGGTCTCCAGTAGAGCCTGTTCAAACCACTCCCCAGCAGAGCCTGTCCACACGGCTCCCCAGCACCACAGCCCAGCACACCGGGCTCCTCGGCCCAACTCACCGGGCTCCACAGCACAGCACACGGGGGCCCCCAGCAACACAGCCGACCTGGCTCTCAATCAGTGCCTGTTCACACCGCTCCCCAGCAGAGCCTGTCTACACGGCTCCCCAGCACCACAGCCCAGCACACTGGGCTACGAAGCCCAGCTCACTGGGCTCCCGAGTACAGCACACGGGGGCCCCCAGCACCACAGCCCAGCTGGCTCTCCATCAGAGCCTGTTCACACCGCTCAACAGCACAGCCTGTCTACACGGCTCCCCATCACCACAGCAAAGCACACAGGGATCCCCAGCCCAGCTCACCGGGCTCCTGAGCACAGCTCACGGGGGCCCCCAGCACCACAGCCCGCCTGGCTCTCCATCAGGCCCTGTTCACACCCCTCCGCAGCAGAGCCTGTCTACACGGCTCCCCAGCACAAAAGCCCAGCTCACCGGGGTCCCCAGCCCAGCTCACAGGGCTCCCCAGCACAGCACACGGGGCCCCCCAGCACCACAGCCTGCCTGGCTCTCCATCAGAGCCTGTTCACACTGCTCCCCAGCAGAGCCTGTCAAGACGGCTCCCCAGCACCACAACCCAGAACACTGGGATCCCCAGCCCAGCTCAACGGGCTCCCCGGCCCAGCACACCGGGCTCCCCGGCCCAACACACCGGGCTCCCCGGCCCAGCTCACCGGGCTCCCCAGCAAAGCAAACGGGGGCCCCCAGCCTCACAGAACGCTTGGCTGTCCATCAGAGCCTGTTCACACTGCGAACCAGCAGCACAGCCCAGCACACCGGGCTCCCCAGCACAGCACACGGGGGCCCCCAGAACAGCACACGGGGCCCCCCAGCACCACAGCCCGCCTGGATCTCCAGCAGAGCCTGTCCACACTGCTCACCAGCAGCACAGCCCAGCACACTGGGCTCCCCAGCCCAGCTAACCGGTCTCCTCAGCACTGGACACGGGGGCCCCCAGAACCACAGGCCGCCTGGCTCTCCAGCAGAGCCTGTTAACACGGCTCCCCAGCAGAGCCTGTCCACAGGACTCCCCAGCAGCACAGCCCAGCACACCGGGCTCCCCAGCCGATCTCACCAGGCTCCCCAGCAAGGCACACGAGGCCCCCCAGCACCACAGCCCGCCTGGCTCTCCAGCAGAGTTTGTTGAAACCAGTCCCCAGCAGAGCCTGTCTACACGGCTCCCCAGCAGCACAGCCCAGCTCACCGGGCTCCCCAGCCCAGCTAACCGGGCTCCCCAGCACTGGACACGGGGGCCCCAAGAACCACAGGCCGCCTGGCTGTCCAGCAGAGCCTTTTATCACCGCTCCACAGTAGAGCCTGTCCACAGGGCTCCCCAGCAGCACAGCCCAGCACACCGGGCTCCCCAGCCGATCTCACCAGGCTCCCCAGCAAGGCACACGGGGCCCCCCAGCACCACAGCCCGCCTGGCTATCCAGCAGAGTCTGTTGAAAGCACTCCCCAGCAGAGACTGTTCACACCGCTCCCCAGCAGAGCCTTTCTACACGGCTCCCAAGCAGCATAGCCCAGCCCACCGGGCTCCCCAGCCCAGCTCACCGTGCTCCGCAGCACAGCACACCTGGGCCCCAAGCACCACAGCCCGCTTGGCTCTCCAGCAGAGCCTGTTCAAACCACTCCCCAACAGAGCCTGTCACCTCGGCTCCCCTGCACCACAGCCCAGCACACCGGGCTCCCATGCCCAGCTCACCGGGCTGCCCAGCCCAGCTCACCGTGGTCCCCAGCACAGCAAACGGGGGCCCCCAGCACTACAGCGCGCCTTGCTCTCCAGCCAAGCCTGTGCAAACCGCTCCCCAGCAGAGCCTGTCCACACGGCTCCCAAGCAGCACAGCCCAGCACACCGGGCTCCCCAGCCCAGCTAACCGGGCACCCCAGAACAGCACACGGGGGCCCCCAGCACCACAGCCCGCCTGGCTCTCCATCAGAGCCTGTTCACACCGCTGCCCATCAGAGCCTGTCTACACGGCTCCCCAGCAGCACAGCCCAGCACACCGGGCTCCCCAGCCCATCTCACGGGTCTCCCCAGCACAGCACACGGGGGCCCCCAGCACCACAGCCCGCCTGGCTCACAAGCAGAGCCTTTTCAAACAACTCGCCAGCACAGCCTTTCCACACGGCTCCCCAGCAGCACAGCTCAGCACACCGGGTTCCCCAGCCCAGCACACGGGGGCCCCCAGCACCACAGCCCGCCTGGTTCTCCATCAGAGCCTGTTCACACCGCTCCGCAGCAGAGCCTGTCTACACGGCTCCCCAGCACCACAGCCCAGCACACCGGGCTCCCCAGCACAGCACACGGGGCCCCCCAGCACCACAGCCTTCCTGGCTCTCCATCAGAGCCTGTACAACCCTCTCCACAGCAGAGCCTGTCTACACTGCTCCCCAGCACCACAGCCCAGCTCACCGGGCTCCCTAGCCAAGCTCAACGGGCTCCCCAGCAAAGCACACGGGGGCCCCCAGCACCACAGCCTGCCTGGCTCTCCATCAGAGCCTGTTCACAACGCTCCGCAGCAGAGCCTGTCTACACTGCTCCCCAGCACCACAGCCCAGCACACTGGGCTCCCCAGCCCACCTCACCGCGCTCCCGAGCACAGCACACAGGGGCCCCAGCACCACAGCCCGCCTGGCAATCCAGCAGACCCTTTTAAAACCACTCCCAGGCAGAGCCTGTCCACACGGCTCCCCAGCACCACAGCCCAACACATTGGGCTCTGAAGCCGAGCTCAACGGGCTCCCCAGCACAGCACACGGGGCCCCCCAGCCCCACAGCCCGCCTGGCTCTCCATCGGAGCCATTTCACACCGCTCCCCAACACCACAGCCCAGCACACTGGGCTCCCCAGCCCAGCTCACCGGGCTCCCGAGCACGGAACACGGGGCCCCCCAGACCAACAGCCCGCCTGGCTCTCCATCAGAGCCTGTTCACACCGCTCCCCAGCAGAGCCTGTCTACACGGCTCCTCAGCAGCACAGCCCAGCGCACCGGGCTCGCCAGCACTGCACACGGGGCCCCCCAGCACCACAGTCCGCCTGGCTCTCCATCAGAGCCTGTTCACACCGCTCCCCAGCAGAGCCTGTCCACACGGCACCCCAGCAGCACAGCCCAGCACACCGGCCTCCCCAGCCCAACTCACCGGTCTCCCCAGCACAGCACACGGGGCCCACCAGCACCACAGCCCGCCTGGCTCTCCATCAGAGACTGTTCACTCCGCTCCCCAGCAGAGCCTGTTCACTCCGCTCCCCAGCAGAGCCTGTCCACACGGCTCCCCAGCAGAGCCTGTTCACTCCGCTCTCGAGCAGAGCCTCTTCACACCGCTTTTCACAACGCTTCCCAGCAGACCCCTTCCACACGGCAACCCAGCAGCTCAGCCCAGCACACCGGGCTCCGCAGCCCAGCTCACTGGGCTACCGAGCACAGCACACGGGGGCCCCCATTACCAAAGCCCGCCCGGGTCTCCATCAGAGCCTGTTCACACCGCATCCCAGCAGACCCTGTCCACACGGCACCCCAGCAGCTCAGCCCAGCACACCGGGCCCCGCAGCCCAGCTCACCGGGCTACCGAGCACAGCACACGGGGGCCCCCTAGCACCACAGCCCGCCTGGCTCTCCATCAGAGCCTTTTCACACGGCTTCCCAGCAGACCCTGTCCACACGGCACCCCAGAAGCTCAGCCCAGCACACCGGGCTCCCCAGCCCAACTCACCGGGCCCCCCAGCACAGCACAAGGGGCCCCCCAGCACCACAGCCCGCCTGGCTCTCCATCAGAGCCATTTCAAACCATTCCCGAGCAGAGCCTGTCCACACGGCTCCCCAGCAGCATAGCCCAGCTCACCGGGCTCCCCAGCACAGCACAAGGGAGCCCCCAGCACCACAGACGGCCTGGCTCTCCATCAGAGCCTTTTCACACCGCTTCCCAGCAGACCAGTCCACACGGCACCCCAGCAGCTCAGCCCAGCACACCGGGATCCCCAGCCCAACTCACCGGGCCCCCCAGCACAGCACACGGGGTCCCCCAGCACCACAGCCCGCCTGGCTCTCCATCAGAGCCATTTCAAACCATTCCCCAGCAGAGCCTGTCCACACGGCTCCACAGCAGCACAGCCCAGCTCACCAGGCTCCCCAGCACAGCACACGGGAGCCCCCAGCACCACAGCCCGCCTGGCTCTCCAGCAGAGCCTGTTCACACCGCTCCCCATCACAGCCTGTCTACACGGCTCCCCAGCACCACAGCCCAGCAGACCAAGCTCCCCAGCCCAGCTCACCGGGCTCCCCGGGACATCACACGGGGGCCCCGAGCACCACAGCCAGCCTGGCTCTCCAGAAGAGCCTGTTCAAACCATTCCCCAGCAGAGCCTGTCCACACGGCTCCCCAGCAGCACAGCCCAGCTCACCGGGCTCCCCAGCACAGAACACGGGGCCCCCAAGCACCACAGCCCGCCTGGCTCTAAATCAGAGCCTGTTCAAACCTTTCCCCAGCAGAGACTGTCCATACGGCTCCCCAGCAGCACGGTCCTTCACACCGGGCTCCCCAGCCCAGCTAACCGGGCTCCCCAGCCCCACAGCCCGCTTGGCTCTCCATCAGAGACTGTTCACACCGCTCCGCAGCAGAGCCTGTTCACTCCGCTCGCCAGCAGAGCCTGTCTACACGGCTCCCCAGCACCACAGCCCAGCACACGGGGCTCCCCAGCCCAGCTCACCGGGCTCCCCAGCACAGCACACGGGGCCCCCCAGCACCACAGCCCGCCTGGCTCCCCAGCAGAGCCTGTTCAAACCACTCCCCAACAGTCCCTGTCCACACGGCTCCCCAGCAGCACAGCCCAGCACAGCGGGCTCCCAAGCCAAGCTCACCGGGCTCCACAGCACAGCACACGGGGGCCACCAGCACCACATCCCGCCTGGCTCTCCATCATGGCCTGTTCACACCGCTCTCCAGCAGAGCCTGTCCACACGGCTCCCCAGCACCACAGCCCAGCACACCGGGCTCCCCAGCCAGGCTCAACGGGCTCCCCAGCACAGCACACGGGGCCCCCCAGCACCACAGCACGCCTGGCTCTCCATCAGAGCCTGTCCACACCGCTCCTCAGCAGAGCCTGTCCACACGGCTCCCCAGCACCACTGCCCAGCACACCGGGCTCACCAGCCAAGCTCACCGGGCTCCCCGGGAAATCACACGGGGGCCACCAGCACCACAGCCCGCCTGGCTCTCCAGAAGAGCTTGTTCAAACCAATCCCCAGCAGAACCTGTCCACACGGCTCCCCAGCACCACAGCCCAGCACACCGGGCTCCCCAGCCCAGCTCAACGAGATCCCCAGCAGAGCACAAGGGGCCCCCCAGCACCACAGCCCGCCTGGCTCTCCATCAGAGCCTGTTCACACCGCTCTCCAGCAGAGCCTGTCCACACGGCTCTCCAGCACCACAGCCCAGCACACCGGGCTCCCCAGCACCACAGCCCAGCACACGGGGCTCCCCAGCACAGCACACGTGGCCCCCCAGAACCACAGCCCGCCTGGCACTCCATCAGATCCTGTTCAAACCACTCCCCAGCAGAGCCTGTGAACACGGCTCCCCAGCACCACAGCCCAGCACACCGGGCTCCCCAGCACCACAGCCCAGCACACGGGGCTCCCCAGCACAGCACACGGAGCCCCCCAGAACCACAGCCCGCCTGGCTCTCCATCAGATCCTGTTCAAACCACTCCCCAGCAGAGCCTGTCCACACGGCAATCCAGCACCACAGCCCAGCTCACCGGGCTCCCCAGCACAGCACACGGGGGCCCCCAGCAACACAGCGCGCCCTACTCTCCAGCAGAGCCCTTTCAAACCGCTCCCCAGAAGAGCCTGTCCACTCGGCTCCCCAGCACCACAGCCCAGCACACCGGGCTCCCCGGCCCAGCTCACCGGGCTCCCCGGAACAGCACACGGGGGCCCCCAGCAACACAGCCCGCCTGGCTCTCCTGCAGAGCCTTTCTGCACGGCTCCCAATCAGAACCTGTCTACACGGTTCCCCAGCACCAGAGCCCACCACACCGGGCACCCCAGCACAACAGCACTGCACACGGGGATCCCCAGCCCAGCACACCGGGCTCCCCAGCACAGCACACGGGGCCCCCCAGCACCACAGCCTGCCTGGCTCTCCATCAGAGCCTGTTCAAACCACTCCCCAGCAGAACCTGTACACACGGCAATCCACCAACACAGCCCAGCACACCGGGCTCCCCAGCCCAGCTCACCGGGCTCCCCAGCACAGCACCTGGGGGCCCCATCAACACAGCGCGCCTTGCTGTCCAGTAGAGCCTGTTCAAACCACTCCCCAGCAGAGCCTGTACACACGGCAATCCACCAACACAGCCAAGCACACCGGGCTCCCCAGCCCAGCTCAACGGGCTCCCAAAACAGCACACGGGGCCCCCCAGCACAGCACACCGGGCTCCCCAGCACAGCACACGGGGCCCCCAAGCACCACAGCCCGTCTGGCTCTCCAGCAGAGCCTTTCCACACGGCTCCCCGGCACAACAGCCCAGCACACCGGGCTCCCCTTCCCAGCTCACTGGTCTCCCCAGCACAGCACACAAGGGGCCCACAGCACCACAGCCCGGCTGGCTCTCCATCAGAGCCTGTTCACACCGCTCCCCAGCTGAGCCTGTCTACACGGCTCCTCAGCACCACAGCCCAGCACACCGGGCGCCCCAGCCCAGCTCACCGGGCTCCCCAGCACAGAACACGGGGGCCCCCAGAACCACAGCCCGCCTGGCTCTCCATCAGAGCCTCTTCACACCGCTCCCCAGCAGGGCCTGTCTACACGGTTCCCCAGCACCACAGCCCAGCACACCGGGCTCCCCAGCCCATCTCACCAGGCTCCCCAGCACAGCACACGGGGCCGCCCAGCACCACAGCCCGCCTGGCTGTCCATCAGAGCCTGTTCAAACCACTCCCCAACAGAGCCTGTCCACACGGCAATCCAGCACCACAGCCCAGCACACTGGGCTCCGATGCCCAGCTCACTGGGCTCCCGAGTACAGCACACGGGGGCCCCCAGCACCACAGCCCGGCTGGCTCTCCATCAGAGCCTGTTCACACCGCTCAACAGCACAGCCTGTCTACACGGCTCCCCAGCACCACTGCCAAGCACACCGGGCTCCCCACCCAAGCTCACCGGGCTCCCCGGGAAATCACACGGGGGCCCCCAGCACCACAGCCCGTCGGGCTCTCCAGAAGAGCTTGTTCAAACCAATCCCCGGCAGAGCCTGTCCACACGGCTCCCCAGCAGCACAGCCCAGCACACCGGGCTCCCCAGCCAAGCTCACCGGGCTCCCCAGCGCAGCACATGGGGGCCCCCAGCACCACAGCCCGCCTGGCTCTCCATCAGAGCCTCTTCACACCGCTCCCCAGCAGAGCCTTTCCACACGGCTCCCCAGCACCAAAGCCCAGCACACCGGGCTCCTCTGCCCAGCTCAATGGGCTCCCCAGCACCACAGCCCGCCTGGCTCTCCATCAGAGCCTGTTCAAACCACTCCCCAACCGAGTCTGTCCACACGGCTCCCCAGCACCACAGCCCAGCACACTGGGCTCCCCAGCCCATCTCAACGGGCTCCCCAGAAAAGCACACGGTCCCCCCCAGCACCATAGGCCGCCTGGCTCTCCATCACAGCCTGTTCAAACCGCTCCCCACCAGAGCGAGTCCACACGGCTCCCATGCACCACAGCCCAGCAGACTGGGCTCCCCAGCCCAGCTCACAGGGGTCCACAGCACAGCACACGGGGCCCAACAGCACCATAGCCCGCCTGGCTCTCCAACAAAGCCTGTTCACACCCCTCCACAGGAGAGCCTGTTTACACGGCTCCCCAGCACAACAGCCCAGCACACCAGGCACCCCAGCCCAGCTCACCGGGCTCCCCAGGAAAGCACAAGTGGCCCCCCAGCACCACAGCCCGCCCGGCTCTCCATCAGAGCCTGGTCACAGCGCTCCGCAGCAGAGCCTGTCTACACGGCTCCCCAGCACCACAGCCCAGCACACCGGGCTCCCCAGCCCAGCTCACCGGGCTCCCCAGCAGTTCACACGGGGTCCCCCAGCACCACAGCCCGCCTGGCTCTCGAGCAGAGCCTGTTCAAAACACTCCCCAGCAGAGCCTTTCCACACGGCTCCCCAGCACCACAACCCAGATCACCGGGCTCCCCAGCCCAGCTCAACGAGATCCCCAGCAGAGCACAAGGGGCCCCCCAGCACCACAGCCCGCCTGGCTCTCCATCAGAGCCTGTTCACACCGCTCCCCAGGAGAGCCTTTCCACACGGCTCCCCAGCACCAGAGCCCAGCACACCGGGCTCCCCAGCACCACAGCCCAGTGCACGGGGCTCCCCAGCACAGCACACGGGGCCCCCCAGAACCACAGCCCGCCTGGCTCTCCATCAGATCCTGTTCAAACCACTCCCCAGCAGAGCCTGTCCACAGGGCTCCCCAGCACCACAGCCCAGCACACCGGGCTCCCCAGCACCAAAGCCCAGCACACGGGGCTCCCCAGCACAGCACACGGAGCCCCCCAGAACAACAGCCCGCCTGGCTCTCCATCAGATCCTGTTCAAACCACTCCCCAGCAGAGCCTGTCCACACGGCAATCCAGCACCACAGCCAAGCTCACCGGGCTCCCCAGCACAGCACACGGGGGCCCCCAGCAACACAGCGCGCCCTACTCTCCAGAAGAGCCTGTTCAAACCGCTCCCCAGCAGAGCCTGTCCACTCGGCTCCCCAGCACCACAGCCCAGCACACCGGGCTCCCCAGCCCAGCTCAACGGGCTCCCCGGCACAGCACACGGGGCCCAACAGCACCATAGCCCGCCTGGCTTTCCAACAAAGCCTGTTCACACCCCTCCACAGGAGAGCCTGTTTACACGGCTCCCCAGCACAACAGCCCAGCACACCAGGCACCCCAGCCCAGCTCACCGGGCTCCCCAGGAAAGCACAAGTGGCCCCCCAGCACCACAGCCCGCCCGGCTCTCCATCAGAGCCTGGTCACAGCGCTCCGCAGCAGAGCCTGTCTACACGGCTCCCCAGCACCACAGCCAAGCACACCGGGCTCCCCAGCCCAGCTCACCGGGCTCCCCAGCAGTTCACACGGGGTCCCCCAGCACCACAGCCCGCCTGGCTCTCGAGCAGAGCCTGTTCAAAACACTCCCCAGCAGAGCCTTTCCACACGGCTCCCCAGCACCACAACCCAGATCACCGGGCTCCCCAGCCCAGCTCAACGAGATCCCCAGCAGAGCACAAGGGGCCCCCCAGCACCACAGCCCGCCTGGCTCTCCATCAGAGCCTGTTCACACCGCTCCCCAGCAGAGCCTTTCCACACGGCTCCCCAGCACCACAGCCCAGCACACCGGGCTCCCCAGCACCACAGCCCAGCGCACGGGGCTCCCCAGCACAGCACACGGGGCCCCCCAGAACCACAGCCCGCCTGGCTCTCCATCAGATCCTGTTCAAACCACTCCCCAGCAGAGCCTGTCCACAGGGTTCCCCAGCACCACAGCCCAGCACACCGGGCTCCCCAGCACCAAAGCCCAGCACACGGGGCTCCCCAGCACAGCACACGGAGCCCCCCAGCACAACAGCCCGCCTGGCTCTCCATCAGATCCTGTTCAAACCACTCCCCAGCAGAGCCTGTCCACACGGCAATCCAGCACCACAGCCAAGCTCACCGGGCTCCCCAGCAGAGCACACGGGGGCCCCCAGCAACACAGCGCGCCCTACTCTCCAGAAGAGCCTGTTCAAACCGCTCCCCAGCAGAGCCTGTCCACTCGGCTCCCCAGCACCACAGCCCAGCACACCGGGCTCCCCAGCCAAGCTCAACGGGCTCCCCGGCACAGCACACGGGGACCCCCAGCAACACAGCCCGCCTGGCTCTCCTGCAGAGCCTTTCTACACGGCTCCCAATCAGAACCTGTCTACACGGCTCCCCAGCACCACAGCCCACCACACCGGGCACCCCAGCACAACAGCACTGCACACGGGGATCCCCAGCCCAGCACACCGGGCTCCCCAGCACAGCACACGGAGCCCCCCAGCACCACAGCCCGCCTGGCTCTCCATCAGAGCCTGTTCAAACCACTCCCCAGCAGAACCCGTACACACGGCAATCCACCAACACAGCCCAGCCAACGGGCTCCCCAGCCCAGCTCACCGGGCTCCACAGCACAGCACCTGGGGGCACCATCAACACAGCGCGCCTTGCTCTCCAGTAGAGCCTGTTCAAACCACTCCCCAGCAGAGCATGTTCACACGCCAATCCACCAACACAGCCAAGCACACCGGGCTCCCCGGCCCAGCTCAACGGGCTCCACAGAACAGCACACGGGGCCCCCCAGCACAGCACACCGGGCTCCCCGGCACAGCACACGGGGCCCCCCAGCACCACAGCCCAGCACACCGGGCTCCCCTTCCCAGCTCACTGGTCTCCCCAGCACAGCACACAGGGGCCCACAGCACCACAGCCCGGCTGCCTCTCCATCAGAGCCTGTTCACACCGCTCCCCAGCTGAGCCTGTCTACACGGTTCCTCAGCACCACAGCCCAGCACACCGGGCGGCCCAGCCCAGCTCACCGGGCTCCCCAGCACAGAACACGGGGTCCCCCAGAACCACAGCCCGCCTGGCTCTCCATCAGAGCCTATTCACACTGCTCCCCAGCAGAGCCTGTCTACACGGTTCGCCAGCACCACAGCCCAGCACACCGGGCTCCCCAACCCAGCTCAACGGGCTCCCCAGAACAGCACACGCGGGCCCCCAGCACCACAGCCCGCCTGGCTCTCCATCAGAGCCTGTTCACAGCGCTCCGCAGCAGAGCCTGTCTACACGGCTCCTCAGCACCACAGCCCAGCACACCGGGCTCCCCAGCACAGCACACCGGGCACCCCAGCACCACAGCCCGCCTGGCCCTCCATCAGAGCCTCTTCACACCGCTCCCCAGCAGAGCCTGTCTACACGGTTCGCAAGCACCACAGTCCAGCACACCGAGCTCCCCAGCCCAGCTCACCGGGATCCTCTGCCCAGCTCACCGGATTCCCCATCACCACAGCCCGCTTGGCTCTCCATCAGAGCCTCTTCAAACCACTCCCCAGCAGAGCATGTCCACACGGCTCCCCAGCAGCACAGCCCAGCACACCGGACTCCCCAGCCCAGCTCACCGGGCTCCCCAGCCCAGCTCACCTGGCTCCCCAGCACAGAACACGGGGGCCCCCAGCACAGCTCACCGTGCTAACCTGAACCACAGCCCGCCTGGCCCTCCATTAGAGCCTGTTCAACCCTCTCCCCAGTGGAGCCTGTCCACACGGCTCCCAAGCAGCACAGCCCAGCACACCGGGCTCCCCAGCACAGCACACGGGGGCGCCCAGCACCACAGCCCGCCTGGCTCTCCAGCAGAGCCTGTTCAAACCACTCCCCAGCAGAGCCGGTCCACACGGCTCCCCAGCAGCACAGCCCAGCTCACCGGGCTCCCCAGCACAGCACACGGGGGCCCCCAGCACTACAGCCCGCCTGCCTCTCCATCAGAGCTTTTTCACACCGCTCTCCAGCAGAGCCTGTCCACACGGCTCCCCAGCACCACAGCCCAGAATACCGGGCTCCCAAGCACAGCTCACCGGGCTCCCCAGCACAGAACACGGGGCCCCTCAGCACCACAGCCGCCTGGCACTCCAGCAGAGCCTGTTCAAACCACTCCACAGAAGAGCCTGTACACACGGCTCCCCAGCAGCACAGCCTTGCACACCGGGCTCCTCAGCCCAGCTCACCGCGCTCCCCAGCACAGCACACGGGGGCCCCAAGCACCACAGCCAGCCTGGCAATCCAGCAGACCCATTTCAAACCACTCCCAAGCACAGCCTGTCCACACGGCTCCCCAGCACCACAGGCCAACACACCGGACTCCGAAGCCCAGCTCAACTGGCTCCCCAGCACAGCACACGTGGACCCCCAGCACCACAGCCTGCCTGGCTCTCCATCAGAGACATTTCACACCGCTCCCCAGCACCACAGCCCAGCACACTGGGCTCCCTAGCCCAGCTCACCGGGCTCCCCAGCACAGCACACGGGGGCCCCCAGCACCACAGCCCGCCTGGCTCTCCAGCAGAGCCCTTCCACACGGCTCCCCAGCAAAGCCTGTCCACATGGCTCCCCAGCACCACAGCCCAGCACACCGGGCTCCACAGCCCAGCTCAACGGGCTCCGCAGCACAGCACACGGGGGCCCCCAGCACCAAAGCCCGCCTGGCTATCCAGCAGATCCTGTTTAAACCACTCCCCAGCAGAGCCTTTCCACACGGCTCCCCAGCACCACAGCCCAACACACCGGGCTCCGAAGCCCAGCTCAACGGGCTCCCCAGCGCAGCATACTGGGCCCCCCAGCACCACAGCCCGCCTGGCTATCCATCAGAGCCATTTCACATCGCTCCCCAGCAGAGCCTGACAACACGGCTACCGTGCACCACGGCCCAGCACACCGGGCTCCCCAGCCCACCTCACCGGGCCCCCCAGCACAGCACACGGGGCCCCCCAGCACCACAGCCTACCTGGCTCTCCAGCATAGCCTGTTCACACCGCTCCGCAGCAGAGCCTGTCTCCACGGCTCCCCAGCACAACAGCCAAGCACACCGGGCTCCCAAGCCCACCTCACCGGGCTCCCCAGCACAGCACACGGGGCCCCCCAGCACCACAGCCCGCCTGGCTCTCAGGCAGAGCCTTTTCAAACCACTCGCCAGCAGAGCCTATCCACACGGCTCCCCAGCAGCAGAGCCCAGCACACCGGTCTCCCCAGCCCACCTCACCGGGCCCCCCAGCAAAGCACACGGGGGACCCCACCATCACAGCCCGCCTGGCTCTCCATCAGAGCCTGTTCACACAACTCCCCAGCAGAGCCTGTCTACACGGCTCCCAAGCAGCACAGCCCAGCACACCGCGGCACAGCCCGCCTGGCTCTCCAGCAGAGCCTTTTCACACCGCTTCCCAGCAGAGACTGTCCACGCGGCTCACCAGCAGCACAGCCCAGCACACCGGGTTCCCCAGCACAGCACACGGCGGCCCCCAGCACCACGGACCGCCTGGCTCTCCAGCAAAGCCTGTTCAAACTACTCCCAAGCAGAGCCGGTCCACACGGCTCTGCAGCAGCACAGCCCAGCACACCGGGCTCCCAGGCCCAGCTCACCGGTCACCCCAGCACAGCACACGGGGGCCCCCAGAACCACAGCCCGCCTGTTTCTCCAGCAGAGCCTGTTCAAACCACTCCCAAGCACAGCCTGTCCACACGGCTCCCCAGCAGCACAGCCCAGCACACCGGGCTCCCCAGCCCAGCATACGGGGGCTCCCAGCACCACAGCGCGCCTGGTCCTCCATCAGTGCCTGTTCACACCGCTCCCCAGCAGAGCCTGTCCACACGGCTTCCCAGCACCACAGCCAGCCTGACTCTCCATTAGAGCCTTTTCAACCCTCTCCCCATCAGGGCCTGTCCACACGGCTTCCCAGCACCACAGCCCAGCACACCGGGCTCCCCAGCAAAGCACACATGGCCCCCCAGCACCACAGCCCGCCTGGCTCTCCATCAGAGACTATTCACACCGCTCCCCAGCAGAGCCTGTTCACACCGCTCCCCAGCAGAGCCTGACTACACGGCTCCCCAGCACCACAGCCCAGCACACCGGGATCCGCAGCCAAGCTCACCGTGCTCCCGACCAAAGCACACGGGGGCCCCCAGCACCACAGCCCGCCTAGCTCTCCATCAGACCCTGTTCACTCCGCTCCCCAGCAGAGCCTGTTCAAACCACCCCCCAGAAGAGCCTGTCCACACGGCTCCCCAGCACCACAGCCCAGCACACCGGGCTCCCCAGCACAGCACACGGGGCCCCCCAGCACCACAGCCCGCCTGGCTCTCCATCAGAGCCTTTTCACACCGCTCCGCAGCAGAGCCTGTTCACACCGCTCCCCAGCAGAACCTTTTCACAGCGCTCCCCAGCAGAGCCTGTCTACACGGCTCCACAGCACCAAAGCCCAGCACACCGGGCTCCACAGCCCAGCTCACCCGGCTCCCCAGCACAGAGCACGGGGCCCCCCAGCACCACAGCCCGCCTGGCTCTCCATCAGAGCGTGTTCACACCGCTCCCCAGCAGAACCTTTTCACACCGCTCCCCAGCAGAGCCTGTCTACACGGCTCCCCAGCAGCAAAGCTTTGCACACCGGGCTCCTCAGCCCAGCTCACCGCGCTCCCCAGCACAGCACACGGGGGCCCCCAGCACCACAGCCCGCCTGGAAATCCAGCAGACCCTTTTCAAACCACTCCACAGCAGAGCGTGTCCACACGGCTTCCAAGCACCACAGCCAAGCACACCGGGCTCCCCAGCAAAGCACACGGGGCCCCCCAGCACCACATCCCGCCTGGCTCTCCATCATGGCCTGTTCACACCGCTCCCCAGCAGAGCCTGTCCACACGGCTCCCCAGCACCACAGCCAACCATACCGGGCTCCCCAGCCCAACTCACCGGGCGATCCAGCACAGCACACGGGGCTTCCCAGCACCACAGCCCGCCTGGCTATCCAGCAGAGCCTGTTCAACCCTCTCCCCAGCAGAGCCTGTCCACACGGCTTCCCAGCACCACAGCCCAGCACACTGGGCTACGAAGCCAAGCTCACTGGGCTCCCGAGTACAGCACACGGGGGCCCCCA
The DNA here is from genome assembly GCA_024666655.1 of Dascyllus trimaculatus. Classification (NCBI taxonomy): domain Eukaryota; kingdom Metazoa; phylum Chordata; class Actinopteri; family Pomacentridae; genus Dascyllus; species Dascyllus trimaculatus. The sequence goes on from JAMOIN010001630.1 coordinate 20,751, forward strand.
GCACCACAGCCCAGCTGGCTCTCCATCAGAGCCTGTTCACACCGCTCAACAGCACAGCCTGTCTACACGGCTCCCCATCACCACAGCAAAGCACACAGGGATCCCCAGCCCAGCTCACCGGGCTCCTGAGCACAGCTCACGGGGGCCCCCAGCACCACAGCCCGCCTGGCTCTACATCAGGGCCTGTTCACACCCCTCCGCAGCAGAGCCTGTCTACACGGCTCCCCAGCACAAAAGCCCAGCTCACCGGGGTCCCCAGCCCAGCTCACAGGGCTCCCCAGCACAGCACACGGGGCCCCCCAGCACCACAGCCTGCCTGGCTCTCCAGCAGAGCCTGTTCAAACCACTCCCAAGCAGAGCCTTTCCACACGGCTCCCCAGCACCACAGCCCCCCTGGCTCTCAAGCAGAGCCTGTTCAAACCAGTCCCCAGCAGAGCCTGTCTACACTGCTCCCCAGCACCACAGCCCAGCACACTGGGCTCCCCAGCCCAACTCAATGGGCGCCCTAGCACAGCACATGGGGGCCCCCAGCACCACAGCCCGCCTGGCTCTCCATCATGGCCTGTTCACACCGCTCCCCAGCAGAGCCTGTCCACACGGCTCCCCAGCACCACAGCCCAGCACACCGGGCTCCCCAACCAGGCTCAACGGGCTCCCCAGCACAGAACACGGGGCCCCCCAGCACCACAGCACGCCTGGCTCTCCATCAGAGCCTGTTCACACCGCTGCCCAGCAGAGCCTGTCTACACGGCTCCCCAGCAGCACAGCCCAGCACACCGGGCTCCCCAGCCCAGCTCACAGGGCTCCCCAGCACAGCACACGGGGCCCCCCAGCACCACAGCCTGCCTGGCTCTCCATCAGTGCCTGTTCACACCGCTCCCCAGCAGAGCCTGTCTACACTGCTCCCCAGCACCACAGCCCAGCACACTGGGCTCCCAAGCCCAACTCAACGGGCGCCCTAGCACAGCACATGGGGGCACCCAGCAACACAGCCCGCCTGGCTCTCCATCAGAGCCTGTTCACACCGCTCCCCAGCAGAGCCTGTGTACACGGCTCCCCAGAAGCACAGCCTAGCACACCGGGCTCCCCAGCCCAGCTCACCGGGCTCCCGAGCACGGCACACGGGGGCCCCCAGCACCACAGACCGCCAGGCTCTCCATCAGAGCCTTTTCACACTGCTCCCAAGTAGAGCCTGTCTACAGGGCTCCCCAGCAGCACAGCCCAGCACACCGCAGCACAGCCCGCCTGGCTCCCCAGCAGAGCCAGTCCATACGGCTCCCCAGCAGCACAGAACAGCACACCGGCTTCCCCAGCACAGCACACGGGGGCCCCCAGCACCACGGCCCACCTGGCTCTCCAGCAGAGCCTGTTCAAACCACTCGCCAGCAGAGCCTGTCCACACAGCTCCCCAGCACCACAGCCCAGCACACCGTACTCCCCAGCCCAGCTCACCATGGCCCCCAGCACAGAGCACGGGGGCCCCCAGCAGAGCCTGTTCAAACCACTTGCCAGAGGAGCCTGTCCACACGGTACCCCAGCAGCACAGCCCAACACACCGGGCTCCCCAGCCCACCTCAACGGGCCCCCAGCACCACAGCCCGCCTGGCTCTCCATCAGAGCCATTTCACTCCGCTCCCCAGCAGAGCCTGTCGACAAAGCTCCCCAGCAGAGACTGTCCACACGGCTCCCCAGCACCACAGCCCAGGACACCGGGCTCCCCAGCACAGCTCACTGGGCCCCCCAGCACAGCACACATGGGCCCCAAGCGCCACAGCCCGCCTGGCACTCCATCAGAGCCTGTTCAAACCACTCCCCAGCAGAGCCTGTCCACACGGCTCCCCAGCACCACAGCCCAGCACACCGGGCTCCCCAGCCCAGCTCAACGGGCTCCCCAGCACAGCACACGGGGCCCCCCAGCACCACAGCCCGCCTGGCTCTCCATCAGAGCCTGTTCACACCGCTCCCCAGCAGAGCCTGTCCACACGGCACCCAAGCACCACAGCCCAGCACACCGGGCTCCACAGCCCAGCACACTGGGCTCCCCAGCCCAGCTCACCGGGCCGCCCAGCACAGCCCACGGGGGCCCCCAGCACTACAGCCCGCCTGCCTCTCCAGCAGAGACTGTTCAAACCACTCCCCAGCAGAGCCTGTCCACACGGCTCCCCAGCAGAGCCTGTGCACACGGCTCCCCAGCAGAACAGCCCAGCACACCGGGCTCCCCAGCCCAGCTCAACGGGCTCCCCAACACAGCACAAGGGGGCCCCCAGCACCACATCCCGCCTGGCTCTCCATCAGAGCCTGTTCACACCGCTCCCCAGCAGAACCTGTCCACACGGCTCCCCAGTAGAGCCTGTCCACACGGCTCCCCAGCACCACAGCCCAGCACACCGGGCACCCAAGCACAGCACACGGGGGCCCCCAACACCACAGCCAGCCTGGCTTTCCATCAGAGCCTGTTCACACCGCTCCCAAGCAGAGCCTGTCTACACTGCTCCCAAGCAACACAGCCCAGCACACCGGGCTCCCCAGCCCAGCTCACCGGGCCGCCCAGCACACCCCACGGGGGCCCCCAGCACTACAGCCCGCCTGGCTCTCCAGCAGAGACTGTTCAAACCACTCCCCAACAGAGCCGGTCCACACGGCTCCACAGCAGCACAGCCCAGCACACCAGGCTCCACAGCCGACCTCACCGGGCTCCGCAGCACAGCACACGGGGCCACCCAGCACCACAGTCCAGCACACCGGGCTCCCCAGCCAGGCTCAACGGGCTCCCCAGCACAGAACACGGGGCCCGCCAGCACCACAGCCCGCCTGGCTCTCCATCAGAGCCTGTTCACACCGCTCCCCAGCTGAGCCTGTCTGCACGGCTCCCCAGCACCACAGCCCAGCACACCGGGATCCCCAGCCCACCTCTCCGGGCTCCCCAGCACAGCACAGGGGGGCCCCCAGCACCACAGCAAGCCTGGCTCTGCCTCTTCACACCGCTCCCCAGCAGAGCATTTCCACACGGCTCCCCAGCACCACAGCCCAGCACACCGGGCTACCCAGCCCTGCTCACCGGCCTCCGTAGCAGAGCACACGGGGGCCCCCATCACCACAGACCGCCAGGCTCTCCATCAGAGCCTTTTCACACTGCTCCCAAGTAGAGCCTGTCTACAGGGCTCCCCAGCAGCACAGCCCAGCACACCGCAGCACAGCCCGCCTGGCTCCCCAGCAGAGCCAGTCCATACGGCTCCCCAGCAGCACAGAACAGCACACCGGCTTCCCCAGCACAGCACACGGGGGCCCCCAGCACCACGGCCCGCCTTGCTCTCCAGCAGAGCCTGTTCAAACCACTCGCCAGCAGAGCCTTTCCACACAGCTCCCCAGCACCACAGCCCAGCACACCGTACTCCCCAGCCCAGCTCACCATGGCCCCCAGCACAGAGCACGGGGGCCCCCAGCAGAGCCTGTTCAAACCACTTGCCAGAGGAGCCTGTCCACACGGTACCCCAGCACCACAGCCCAACACACCGGGCTCCCCAGCCCACCTCAACGGGCTCCCCAGCACAGCACACGGGGCCCCACAGCACAGCACACGGGGCTTCCCAGCACAACAGCGCGCCTGGCTCTCCATCAGAGCCTGTTCACTCCGCTCCCCAGCAGAGCCTGTTCAAACCACTCCCCAGCAGAGCCTGTCCACACGGCTCGCCAGCAGCACAGCCCAGCACACCGGGCTCCCCGGCCCAGCTCACCGGGCTCGCCAGCAAAGCACACGGGGGACCCCAGCACCACAGAACGCCTGGCTGTCCATCAGAGCCTGTTCACACTGCTCCCCAGCAGAGCCTGTCAAGACGGCTCCCCAGCACCACAACCCAGCACACTGGGCTCCCCAGCCCAGCTCAACGGGCTCCCCGGCCCAGCACACCGGGCTCCCCGGCCCAACACACCGGCCTCCCCGGCCCAGCTCACCGGGCTCCCCAGCAAAGCAAACGGGGGCCCCCAGCCTCACAGAACGCTTGGCTGTCCATCAGAGCCTGTTCACACTGCTAACCAGCAGCACAGCCCAGCACACCGGGCTCCCCAGCAAAGCAAACGGGGGCCCCCAGCCTCACAGAACGCTTGGCTGTCCATCAGAGCCTGTTCACACTGCTAACCAGCAGCACAGCCCAGCACACCGGGCTCCCCAGCACAGCACACGGGGGCCCCCAGAACAGCACACGGGGCCCCCCAGCACCACAGCCCGCCTGGATCTCCAGCAGAGCCTGTCCACACGGCTCCCCAGCACCACAGCCCAGCACACTGGGCTCCCCAGCCCAGCTAACCGGTCTCCTCAGCACTGGACACGGGGGCCCCCAGAACCACAGGCCGCCTGGCTCTCCAGCAGAGCCTGTTAACACGGCTCCCCAGCAGAGCCTGTCCACAGGACTCCCCAGCAGCACAGCCCAGCACACCGGGCTCCCCAGCCGATCTCACCAGGCTCCCCAGCAAGGCACACGAGGCCCCCCAGCACCACAGCCCGCCTGGCTCTCCAGCAGAGTCTGTTGAAACCAGTCCCCAGCAGAGCCTGTCTACACGGCTCCCCAGCAGCACAGCCCAGCTCACCGGGCTCCCCAGCCCAGCTAACCGGGCTCCCCAGCACTGGACACGGGGGCCCCAAGAACCACAGGCCGCCTGGCTCTCCAGCAGAGCCTTTTATCACCGCTCCACAGTAGAGCCTGTCCACAGGGCTCCCCAGCAGCACAGCCCAGCACACCGGGCTCCCCAGCCGATCTCACCAGGCTCCCCAGCAAGGCACACGGGGCCCCCCAGCACCACAGCCCGCCTGGCTATCCAGCAGAGTCTGTTGAAAGCACTCCCTAGCAGAGCCTGTTCACACCGCTCCCCAGTAGAGCCTTTCTACACGGCTCCCAAGCAGCATAGCCCAGCCCACCGGGCTCCCCAGCCCAGCTCACCGTGCTCCGCAGCACAGCACACCTGGGCCCCAAGCACCACAGCCCGCCTGGCTCTCCAGCAGAGCCTGTTCAAACCACTCCCCAACAGAGCCTGTCCACTCGGCTCCCCTGCACCACAGCCCAGCACACCGGGCTCCCATGCCCAGCTCACCGGGCTGCCCAGCCCAGCTCACCGTGGTCCCCAGCACAGAAAACGGGGGCCCCCAGCACCACGGCCCGCCTGGCTCTCCAGCAGAGCCTGTTCAAACCACTCGCCAGCAGAGCCTGTCCACACAGCTCCCCAGCACCACAGCCCAGGACACCGTACTCCCCAGCCCAGCTCACCATGGCCCCCAGCACAGAGCACGGGGGCCCCAGCAGAGCCTGTTCAAACCACTTGCCAGAGGAGCCTGTCCACACGGTACCCCAGCACCACAGCCCAACACACCGGGCTCCCCAGCCCACCTCAACGGGCTCCCCAGCACAGCACACGGGGCCCCACAGCACAGCACACGGGGCTTCCCAGCACAACAGCGCGCCTGGCTCTCCATCAGAGCCTGTTCACTCCGCTCCCCAGCAGAGCCTGTTCAAACCACTCCCCAGCAGAGCCTGTCCACACGGCTCGCCAGCAGCACAGCCCAGCACACCGGGATCCCCGGCCCAGCTCACCGGGCTCCCCAGCAAAGCACACGGGGGACCCCAGCACCACAGAACGCCTGGCTGTCCATCAGAGCCTGTTCACACTGCTCCCCAGCAGAGCCTGTCAAGACGGCTCCCCAGCACCACAACCCAGCAGACTGGGCTCCCCAGCCCAGCTCAACGGGCTCCCCGGCCCAGCACACCGGGCTCCCCGGCCCAACACACCGGGCTCCCCGGCCCAGCTCACCGGGCTCCCCAGCAAAGCACACGGGGGCCCCCAGCCTCACAGAACGCTTGGCTGTCCATCAGAGCCTGTTCACACTGCTCACCAGCAGCACAGCCCAGCACACCGGGCTCCCCAGCACAGCACACGGGGGCCCCCAGAACAGCACAAGGGGCCCCCCAGCACCACAGCCCGCCTGGATCTCCAGCAGAGCCTGTCCACACGGCTCCCCAGCACCACAGCCAAGCACACTGGGCTCCCCAGCCCAGCTAACCGGTCTCCTCAGCACTGGACACGGGGGCCCCCAGAACCACAGGCCGCCTGGCTCT
>JAMOIN010002117.1:0-26808 GCA_024666655.1 Dascyllus trimaculatus
TGCTAATGAACAGCTGGACAGCAGCAGAGCTAACACACTGATACGGATCGTTTTATTAAGGGAACGTAAGTAGCTTTTAAAATACATCTGGAAGAGACAGAGCTGTAGTTGTATTTTACTGAGATGTAATGTAGAACTGTTAGGGTCTCTGGTTATTTCTGTTGTCTTATTGAGGTTCAAACGGTAAATGAATCTATTGTGTGGCTAATTATGAACCTACAAGAGGTTTAATGTCGTCACCGGCAGCGTTAGCCGAGCTAGCAGTAATGCTAACAAGGCTCTCCACTGGTACTGATTGTTTTCCAGCCGTAAATTTAGCAGCATTCAGAGTAAATTAAGTCACCTGTAGCGATCTACAGGCTACAACCTGAGATGTTGATGTGTAGTGGTCAGAGCACGTTTCTATGTCGCTCCTTCACAATAAAATCATTCTACTTTTTTTAAACAAGTATTGTGACATGACTTTGTCTGACTTGATGTAGTGGATGCAACGTTTATATAAGACAACAGACTGATGGTATTAACAGGAGCCGCCATTTAAAGTGAATAAAGTAGGGTTTGTGTAGCTTCAGCTAGTTGTGGCTAACAGCTGGAAGCTAATCAGACACTCACAAAGACTGCAGATGTGAACCAAGCTGGAATTAGCGCTAACTAGCTTCTCACACTGGCTCTGGTTATTCTTTGTTGTTGAACCAGCTGCTCAACGGAAAAAAAGAGATTATATTTCTATCACTACCACCTCTAACAAGTGTGATTTTATTGAAATCAATCATTTCATTGAAGTGAATTCATAAAAAATAAAAGTCAGATTTAAAAGTGTTTCAGTTTGACCCATTTGACCAGCAGAACCTTGAAGGAGTAGCTTGTTATTATCTATATACAGATGTTGAACAACACAGTCCTGAGCTCCAGGTGATGTTGATCATCTCCAGTTAATCCAGATGAACTGTGGTTCACCTTTAATAAGTGGAGCTCACCTGTGACGACCATCAGAACCAGAAGAAACACAACAGCGTGCTAACAGTCTCTCCTGCTAACACACAGCTCTTATCCATCACACAGGACAAGCAGATTGATTGTGCAGCAGAACAAGGAGCCCAAACATCCAGCAGAGTCATCAAGAACTTCCTTCATCCACAGGAAGAAGCAGGAATCCTGCAGCAGATGATCTGGACCCACAGAGTCCTGATCTCAGTCCGTCAGTCTGGATTCTATGAAGAAGACACTGAAACAGACTGAATGCACTGAACAACTGTGTCAAAGTCTCCGAGATGCTCCATGAAAAACATCCCAGCATGGTCACATATAAAGAAGAGAAGCAGCACATGAACAAACATCATCTCTTGTAGGACTTCATTTGTAACGGAGCTAAAAATCCTCCACATGTTTACAGTCTGATGCTCATTTCTTCCAGTTCTATGAACGGACCAAACACTTTTCTCCTGGATCAACTATTGTTGCTTCATGACTCTGAGCTGTTATCAGTCATTTTACTGAGCCTCCACTGAAACATGCAAACCACAATAAACAGTGATGACCAAAGTAGAAACATGTCCGTCTGGTCTGTTAACAGCATGGACAGTTAGAGTCTCTCTGTCCTGTCACAATAAAAGCATGTTAAGATGTGGAAGCGTCAGGATGATCATTACATGGAACCAAACATGAAGAAGAGCTCCACAAACACATCATGTGAAGTTGTAGAAAACACTGCTGGCTGCTCTTTGCCTCCACATAAAGTGTCGTCTTATTCATGATGTAAAAACAAAGACAGTCTAATGAGGTAAAAATCACAGCTGCTTTAAACTCATGTCTCTCCATCACACTACTGATGATCAGGATTAGTGGCTGCACTCCACCCAGTATCTTCATGTCCTCATCCATCAGCTCCTCCCTGATGGTCACATGACCACCTGACTGACCCTGGGTCCCCAGATGTCAAAGTGCTTGTGTTCCTTAAAGGGTCTTCTGTCCACCATGTTGTTGCTGCAGAGTGTGAAGAACACCAGAGCAGAGAGCAGACGTCATCCTCCAGGAAGACCAGCATCAGCTCATCTGTCCACTGATTTCTCTGAACCCACTGATGAATGTTTGCTCACCGCACAGAGTCCATGGAGGAGCTGATGGAGAGCAGCTGCAGGAACACATCTGTGGAAGCATCTGGAAAATCCTCCTGTTCACTGGGAGCTGCAGCTCCAACCTCAGAGCAGGAGGCGTTCCTGCCCTCTAGTGGCCACAGGCGGTCACTGCATTAATGTTCCAACAGATCAGATTTTTAATAGAGAAAAGGCTGACAGCACCTGGTATGAGTCTGTTCTCTGCATGATGTTTTGCACCAAGTCATGGAAACACTCAGTGCAACGATCACACAGTCAGACCAAAGAAAAGAGTCCAGTAGTTTATTGTGTCAGTACAGATCAACAGAAGAACCACATCCAGCATCTGAGGGTCCAGGTCACACCAGAGTCAGCATCTCATACAACCATGAGTTCATTCAGCCAAATATACCATCACATCCGTCTTCCATAGACGGAGACGTCACTCCTCCTTGGAGAGCTGAGGCAACACATGAGCAAGCAGATGCAGCCTTCTGCCAAAATATATCCATAATATAGAAAGATACACTTTTTTTTGTCACACTGAAGCAACTCAGCTACACAAAATGCACAAAACTATGTGGGTCCATGAACTGGTCAGAAATCTGGAAGAAAGTCCATGCTGAGGATTAGAGTGGCAGCATCACAGTCAGAAATAGAAGCAGAACCTTTGTCATGAAACTTACTAGTCCATATGATGCTGGTAGTGATGAGAGAGAAACAGGCGATGACGTGCAGCAGATGCTCGGCCAACAGCACACTCAGGCTTTTCTTGTTTTTGAGATCAATAAAACACTAATCAATATAAATATCCATATAAACATGTGTCTGTCTGTTCCGTCTCATGTCAAACACCATTCAAAGTGTGAATGACCATAAACTGTGTTGCTGTTAAATGACCTGAACCAGCTTCTACATTAAACTGATGAACATTAATGCATCATGTTTCAGTTTCTCTCCCTCATTTTCATCTGAACACCTGTTAAACTCTGGAATCAGTCGTCTTCTGCCCCGACGTTGTTCCTGTGTGACGAACCAGCTTATATATGCAAACACAAATGAACATTTTGCTCTTTCTGGCTGTGATCTGTGTTTCTTCCCATCCATGACGTCACTGTGGACAGACTGAAGCTGAGGTTAATCCTGCACTGACACCTGCTGCTCACCTGCTTCAACTGCAACACAAACATTAAAGGACCACTTCATCCGATTTACTAAACAACTCCTGGATTTCAGGAGAAGTTCAAGGTACTTGGACTTTACTGGACTGTTTCCATTTGAAGCAGCTTTATGTTTTTACTTCTCCACCTGTCAGAGGAAACTATTGAACTTCTTACTCCATGACATCACATCTGTCCAACAGCTTGAGTGACTCTGAGGATGATCATTTTTACAGGGACATGATCCACTAAACTGGAAACACAAGTTAAGATAAAGTCCTGACAACAATCAGCCATGATAAGTGTGCAGATAGACTTTATTTAAAGGCATTTAAAGAGAAACCAGAGAATATCAGAGACCTGGAAGCTTCTGAACACGAGGAACAGACTGAAGGTGAAGAAGAGAGAAACCAGCAGCAACATTTAGTGGAGCTCACAAAGGTCCAAAGATGTTCACATTAAATCTGAACTCTGAGCTCAACAAGCTGCTTCTGGACCACCGAGGACTAAACTGGATTCATCTCCAGAGCTGTTTGTCGCCTCAACATGACGTCATCTAAACCACTAACATGGGCTTCATTCAACTCTCTGTGGGCTCCAAGGCTTCCAGGACTCTTTGTTCTCATCAGCTCAATGTGTTGCAGGTAGAGAAGCTCGACAACTTTGACTGCAGCTGGAAATAGAAAGTCCACTCAACTAGAATCCTGCTCTGACACAAACATCCTGAAACTTCCTGACACTCTGACATGCAGGCTGCCCTCTGAACCGGACATCAGCCTCCAACGGATCATGTCTACTGTAAAATATGGACAGGGTTCCATTAGGGATGCAAACACTAAGGATAGATTCCGACCAGAGAATCCTTTTATCAGCTTTATTGTGAGTGTACAAATATGTGTGTGTGGCTAAACAAAAACAGACAGAGAAAAAGAAATAATACAGTGAGTATAATAGTTGTATAAAATGAACAACAGATTCATAAAGCAGGCGTAAAACAATATCATTACTGTACCTATAAACACGTTAAATATGTAAATAGTGCAGTGAAACTCAATAAACAGTAAATGCACAACATGCATGTACAGATATCCTATATAAACACAAAGAGGGCCCAGCTCTAATTACACACAGGGCACAGGTCATGAACAGGCCAACACAGCATTGAAAAGTACGAATTGGTCACGCAGACCAACACAGGGAAAACACCTCATGTTAACACACATAAACTTCTAATCATGATTATGAATGTGTAACAACAATAAACTTACTGGTTGTCCATAAACGAACACAAATCTGAGAATGATCGCTGTCCTGCGTCTGCTTTCATCTCCAAGTACAAACAATTGAGCAGCGTGCTGCATCCACTGTTCATGTGCCGTTCGCATGATGAGGCGTTCAAGTGCATCAGGGAAATCCTAGAGCTAAGCGAATAGGCCTTCAGACATCTACATTAACTGAACTTCTCCATCATCCACAGTGTGGAGCTGCAGCACTAAACTACACAGAGACAACAACACACTTTATACTGGTTCCCAGTCCACCTCCCAGTAACATGGTCCAGTCACAGTCTCTACACACCAGCTGGATCATCAGGACACACTTCATCCTCTCCAACAAACACCGTCCTGATCAGCATCAATAACATCTGCAGAGAGAAGAAAGATCAGAGGAGATCAATGAGTTTGATCAGCTGATCATCAGCATAAAGAGCAGCAGGACTTCAGTTCTGTTCACAGCAGCAGCTTCATGCTAACGTGTTGGAGTGAACACACTGAGCTCCAAGCTCACACACCTGCACACACTGTCAGCATCAGGTGTGTTTCTCTGCACATGTCACTGCAGTCCACATGGAAACAAGCTGCTGACAGTCATCAAGCTTCATCACTGCACAAACTCTTCCTCATGGATTTACTGCTGCTCCATCTAAACCAACAGTCTCTGTGAGTCCATCAACATCTCATCTGCTCCTCAAACATCACTTGACAAACCAACATGGAGGCTGTCAGTCAACACATCTGGATCAAAGCACACACAAGGACACACATCCAGATGTGGCTGCTGGACCTGAGCAGAGCTTCTGCTCTGTATAAACACCTCATGGTTCCTAAATGTGATGAAGCTGCTGTGAAATAAGAGCCAGAGGTCTGCAGGCTTCAGTCTCACTGATCTCAGAGCTGTGACTAACATCAACCTGATCAGCTGATCACTGTTGACATGAGACAACAAACAGTCAGATCAGATGTGATGGACACTCTGATGGAGGAGGACCACTGTCTGTGCACATCTGGAAGGCTGTCAGCTGGAATCAGCTTCATGTCCTCAACACATCAACACAACAACAACAGTGGGCTTCACATCCACTCAAACACATGATGACAACCAGCTTGTGGCTCCTCTGATTGGCTGACTGCTGTCTCTGTGTTCCTGTCCAGTCCTGGAGTCTGTCTCCATTCTGCTTCACAGCTTCACTGAGAAGCTGCAGGTTTACAGGAGACACTGGATCTTTGCTCTGATACTGAATGTTTAGTAGAAAACTGACTGACTGGAACCTTCTACTGACCTCAGAGTCTTCAGGCTGCAGTCTGGACTCTCCTCAAGATCCTCCAGATGTTTCACTGCTGAATCCTGCAGGTTGTTCCTGCTCAGGTCCAGATGTTCCAGATGGGAGGGGTTGGACTTCAGAGCTGAGACCAGAGAATCACAGCTGATCTCTGACAACCTGCAGTACCTCAATCTGAATAAAGAATAAAAGATGTAGATCAGATCATTGATGATCCATCAGATGTGTTCAGGTTCATGTCAGCTCAACATTCATCCACCTATTCATGTCCACACATCAATAGCATGCTGCATCATCAACAGGATCAGTGGAATAAAAGTGAACTGAACACAAACCAAAGAAATATTTCGACTTCACTCACTAAACTTTGTCTCTTCAAACTGATCTGAGTTCAGAAGATCTTCTGGATCCAGATGTGACTCTTCAGCACTAATTACAAACATTCATTTACTTTAACAATCAACACTGAAGGGAGCATAGAATTACACTTTATGCAGATGATGTTTTGACGTTTTATCTCGTCCTGAAACCTCTATTCCCTTCCTGGCGAAAATAATTTCCTCACGTGGCACCTTCTCAGGGTACAAAGTCAACCTAGCAAAGTCTGAAGCCATGCTGTTGGGGTCACTGGTGTCGGTTCCGGTCCGAATCAACACTGAACATTTTCTACACTTTCTGATACAAACACTCGTCTCTTGTCACAACACACTAAAGAAAACAGAAAATATGAACCACAGCAGATTTACAGCTTCAAGGATGGAAGTTCTGTTGGAACATAGATGAGCTTCACTTGTCATTAAACACAGATCAGATCTACAACAGTAACAGACAGTCAGTGAACTGACCTCAGAGTCTTCAGGCTGCAGTCTGGACTCTCCAGAAAACCACACAGATGTTTCACTCCTGAATCCTTCAGGTTGTTTCTTCTCAGGTCCAGATGTTCCAGATGGGAGGGGTTGGACTTCAGAGCTGAGGCCAGAGAACCACAGCTGATCTCTGACAACATGCAGATCCTCAATCTGAATAAAGAATAAAAGATGTGAGTTTAGGAGACAAAGTTCCTTCTTGAAACCATCCAGAGTTTCATCATGTGTTCAGAGATGAAGAAGCTTCACAATGTACAAGTTTATAAAATGGAAACCCCAAACAGCTGAAGCCAACAGGAAGCAGCTTCTAACAGTCCAACAGAACCAGAGAAGAAGAGCTCTCATTCATATTAATGACAACATGCTGCTGCTCCAGTAAAGACGGAGTGACTTCAGCTCTGAAACTCTGCAGCTCCACCAGCGGCTCCATCCATACAAACTGATGCTGAGCAACAAACACAAGAAAAACACTCTGACATTTATTTCACTTCCTGCTCACAGTCACAAAAACACACAATAAGGAAACCAGTACAAGACGAAGCTCCAGACTCTAAAAGATCTTCATGTTCTGGATCCATGGACACATCTCAATCAGGACTCTACATTCACATCATTTCATTATTGATCATCTGTCATTGATAGAGGAAAGTGTCCATCACAGTGATCAGAGGACAAGGTGACGTCTTCAGACTGTTTTCTAAACACAAACATCTTCACTTTAAAACGACACGAACCAGAGAAAAGAAGAACATCAGCAGAAACTGAAGCAGAAGATGTTCCCATTACTCCTGATCAATGACTTCAACTGTTCATCAACTGTCACAACTTTTGCTGTCAATCGCTGCATCTTGGATTCAAACATTTCACTTCTTAAAACCTCACATGGCTTCATCCAAGTGTTGAACCAGCAGATGTTGAATATTAGTTTCTGTCTCACAGGATGAAAAAGGTTCAATCACATCTGAAACTATCAGTCCACTGTTTGATGAGTCCAAGAACAAAACATCAGAAACATTTCCATCAAGGTTGGAGTCATTGATCCAGTAAAACATCAAACTGCTTCTACTTTGTCAACACTTCCTGTTTTCTGTCACACTAAACTGAAGATTTGTGGATTTAAAATGTTGCTGGAACAAAACCAGACATTTGAAGACGTCACCCTGAACTCTGACAAACTGGGATCAACATGTTTCACTTCTGAACATTTGATGAACTAAACTAGTGAAATAACTGACAGCTTCATCAAGAATGAAAAACAACTGTTATCTGCTGCTTTCAGTTTGGATGGAAGAGAAACATGAGGTCAGATATGAGCTGAAGATCACGTGTGTCAGAGTTTCACAGTCAATTATTCTCTGGAGGATTTTAATTCTTCTATTGGGATTTGAAATGTGCAGCTCAACATTTCTCTGCCACAGTCAAAGGACTAAACAGAGAAGAAGAAAACAGACGTTACCATGAAGATCCTCAGTGTGGATCAGTAGAAGATCAGCCTGATGGCTGCAGTTTAGTGTCACCACAACTTTACATCACATTCATCTCAGCACACAAATAAAACATGATGTCTGACCCCAGAGTCTTCAGGCTGCAGTCTGGACTCTCCAGAAAACCACACAGATGTTTCACTCCTGAATCCTTCAGGTCGTTGTTCCAGCTCAGGTCCAGATGTTCCAGATGGGAGGGGTTGGACTTCAGAACTGAGTTCAGATAATCACAGCTGATCTCTGACAAACTGCAGTCCCTCAATCTGAATAAAGAATAAAATATGTGAGTTTAGGAGACAAAGTTCCTTCTTGAAACCATCCAGAGTTTCATCATGTGTTAAGAGATGAAGAAGCTTCACAATGTACAAGTTTATAAAATGGAAACTCCAAACAGCTGAAGCCAACAGGAAGCAGCTTCTAACAGTCCAACAGAACCAGAGAAGAAGAGCTCTCATTCATATTAATGACAACATGCTGCTGCTCCAGTAAAGACGGAGTGACTTCAGCTCTGAAACTCTGCAGCTCCACCAGCGGCTCCATCCATACAAACTGATGCTGAGCAACAAACACCAGGAAAAACACTCGGACATTTATTTCACTTCCTGCTCAGAGTCACAGAAACACACAGGAAGGAAACCAGGACAAGACGAGGCTCCAGACTCTAGAAGATCTTCATGTTCTGGAACCATGGACACATTTCAATCAGGACTCTACATTCACATCATTTCATTATTGATCATCTGTCATTGATAGTGGAAAGTGTCCATCAGTGTTCAGAGGACAAGGTGACGTCTTCACACTGTTTTCTAAACACAAACATCTTCACTTTAAAACCACACGAACCAGAGAAAAGAAGAACATCAGCAGAAACTGAAGCAGAAGATGTTTCCATTGCTCCTGATCAATGACTTCAACTGTTCATCAACTGTCACAACTTTTGCTGTCAATCGCTGCATCTTGGATTCAAACATTTCACTTCCTAAAACCTCACATGGCTTCATCCAAGTGTTGAACCAGCAGATGTTGAATATTAGTTTCTGTCTCACAGGATGAAAAAGGTTCAATCACATCTGAAACTATCAGTCCACTGTTTGATGAGTCCAAGAACAAAACATCAGAAACATTTCCATCAAGGTTGGAGTCATTGATCCAGTAAAACATCAAACTGCTTCTACTTTGTCAACACTTCCTGTTGTCGAATGGGATCAAGTTTTGAGATCCCAGAAGCAGCCATGAAGCAGAGACGCTGGTGTGTGAAAGGTCAAATGCATAGGCTGAAATATAGTAAAGTAACATAATCAAATGCTTCTGCTTAATACTTAAGTGTTGTAATGATTAAAAATGATTTATGAAATTAAAGTTTAAGAATTGATTTGAAGTTTGTGATGATTAAAAGTAACATAAAATGATGTTTTGTGACAGAATTTAAACTGCGTAGTTAGAAAAGGGAAGTGACCTTGAGGCCTGCTAGTGAGGATGAGTCCTCACATGCCCTGACAGGGCGGATGCAGCTTCCTTATATGTCAGTAGGAAATTAAGTAATGTCTGGAACATGTCACTGAGCTGACTAAAATGTGTGTGTGCTACTGTTAAAAGTGTGTTGGGAGGGGAGAAGTCATGTGAAAAAATGGGAGAATTCGAGAGTATAAAGGTGAGAAACGGAGACAGTCTAACGGAGTTCTTCGGGGAACATCGTCGAAGTTGGATCTGTTATACCTTTGTCCCGTATTGAGGGATTTTACTCTACAGCCAAGAAGAGTTCTGGACAGTCTACAAATTCGTTCGAAGAGGGATTAGTGAAACACATCCTCTGCTCAGAAAGAGAGGAACGGCAGCGGGAGTAACCGGTCAGGCCGCCCTGCTCACTGACAGCCGGAACGTCGGGGGCTTTCTAAAGAGGAACTTGAGTTGTACCATCGCTGCATTGGATTGTCGAACTTTCCCTCAAAGGCCCAAGAATAACTAAAGGATTAATTTGTGAGACTGATTTGGATCCAGAGCTGTTCGACTCCCCTTGGGCTGCCTGGAGTACTTATTGGATATATTGAGACTTTGTATGGAGTTATCATTCCTTAAGGAACTCTATTGCACCCAAGTCAGGACTGGGCGTGGTGGCCACGGCCGGGTTGCCTGTCCTCTCTTTTCCCAAAAACACACAATCGGGTAATTAGTCTTAAAGAGCTCAGCATTGTTTTATTAACCCAATTAGTTAACCATAATCAGGAATGTTTGATATATAAGAATCTCATCACTTGCTGTTGCTGTAACCCTGCTAATAACATTTAATAAACACTGGATAAGCATTTAAAGAGAAATTGTCTGTATTTTTAAATTGATTATATGAACACATAGGACTCCTCATTGATGTAAAAAGTTAAGCAATTGTGTGCATGAAATCTAAAGGTTCTGACGGGTTGTTCTAGTTACAAAGAAAATAGATTTTTAAACAGGTCCCTGGGGTCTGCTCGTCCTGACCTCTAAACTTAACCTAGCAATTCACCAAGTGCTGTCGTATACAGAGGAGGGAGCTGTCGTTAACAGACGTGACTGGTTGGAAGGCTAGGCTACGAGGCTACTTAGTTTAGTTTTCGGTCAGAGTAAGCGGTGTCGGCGTCTGGAAGAAGACAGTGAGAGCTAGGCGAGTCCCCTCACCACCAGCTTAAGCTGTTCTGAATTCACTGGGTAATACCCATGAGCAGTTTAGAACCTAACCCTAGAAACGGAGAGCTTGTCCAATTATCCTGTTAAAGGGTATACTTGGGACACGACAAATTCTGTCACACTAAACTGAAGATTTGAGGTTTTAAAATGTTGTTGGAACAAAACCACACATTTGAAGACGTCACCCTGAACTCTGACAAACTGGGATCAACATGTTTCACTTCTTAACATTTGATGAACTAAACTAGTGAAATAACTGACAGCTTCATCAAGAATGAAAAACAACTGTTATCTGCTGCTTTCAGTCTGAATGGAAGAGAAACATGAGGTCAGATATGAGCTGAAGATCACGTGTGTCAGAGTTTCACAGTCAGTTATTCTCTGGAGGATTTTTATTCTTCTATTGAGATTTGAAATGTGCAGCTCAACATTTCTCTGCCACAGTCAAAGGACTAAACAGAGAAGAAGAAAACAGATGTTACCATGAAGATCCTCAGTGTGGATCAGTAGAAGATCAGCCTGATGGCTGCAGTTTAGTGTCACCACAACTTTACATCACATTCATCTCAGCACACAAATAAAACATGATGTCTGACCTCAGAGTCTTCAGGCTGCAGTCTGGTCTCTCCAGAAAACCACACAGATGTTTCACTCCTGAATCCTTCAGGTCGTTGTTCCAGCTCAGGTCCAGATGTTCCAGATGTGAGGGGTTGGACTTCAGAGCTGAGTTCAGATAATCACAGCTGATCTCTGACAACCTGCATTCCCTCAATCTGAATAAAGAATAAAAGATGTGAGTTTAAGAGACAAAGTTCCTTCTTGAAACCATCCAGAGTTTCATCATGTGTTCAGAGATGAAGAAGTTTCACAATGTACAAGTTTATAAAATGGAAACTCCAAACAGCTGAAGCCAACAGGAAGCAGCTTCTAACAGTCCAACAGAACCAGAGAAGAAGAGCTCTCATTCATATTAATGACAACATGCTGCTGACCTCAGTCCACTCTCTCATTACAGGATCAACATCACATCTCTTCCTTCTGTCATTTATTTCATCACCTTCTTCTTCTGTGTTCATCAACTTCGTAGCTTTGTCTCATTCAAATGTTCCAGTGTGTCTTCAGACATGTAAATGGTTTTGGTATAGCTGTGTGATCTTCTTAAAATCCAATAAATGCCACTGAGTATGTTTCCACTGTTAGTATATATGTCTATTTTTATATGTATTTTATATTGTGTACTACACTGTAAATGTTTTTTGGGTTTGTATATTAGCTAAAGTATTTTGTTGTGATGAAGATCAGCACTGCATATTATTTTTGATACTTTCTGAGTTCACCTATTTTGTGGGACAACTTCTGCTTCCTGTCTGGTTTTGCACAAACAGGAAACCGGTGAGTCGGAGTAGACAAAGAGGCATCACTGAGGCCATTCAGATAAGTTTGTGAACCAGATAAGATAAAATAAGAAGAAGGAACCCCCCAGCCTTCGCCACAAGCGGGCCAAAGTGGTACGTTTACTTTATTGGACTGTGGATGTGTACTGTGTTGGTACTGCGGCTCATTATTTGTGTTATATTTCTGTTTGTTTTCTGTTACTTCTATGGTGTTTGGTGTTTAAACACATTAAAACATGTGTAAAAAGGGAACTCTTGTCTTGGCGTTGTGTCTGAGTAGAACACTGCACTGCCCCAGTGAAGACGACGAGGCCGATGGGACCGAAGCTCTGGGACCGACGCCGCGACCAAGAGGTGACGTCTGGCTGCTAAGAGAAGCTCTGCGACACGAGGTTGGACGTAACGCATTGAACAAGTAACGAAGCAAGTTGGCAAGTAAAGGTTAAGCAAGCACTCAAGTTCGTGTTTTGGACGTAGCACAAGCACTTGTGAACTGTTTCAAAGCCTCAATAGCGTTTATGACTCCAACAAATGCAAGTAAGCAGCAACCGGAAATTTTGAATTCACCTTATAGTTAAAGGAAGTCAAGACTGTGTAAGTAATTGCTGGTTATCAAGAATAAAATAAGTAATCAAGTGAAGAGATGTATTTTAATTGGTTTTACATTTGCTGACAAATCTATTGTGATATTTTGACTGAAAGTGCTACAGCTAAGTTTAAGGTTATTTGCTTTACAGTCACATGTCATCTGTACATTACAGAGGGATTCTGATTCCTGCTGTCCTCACTGACTGTCCACTGTTCTCTTCCTAACAACTCCACTGTCAGGAATCCCTTCAGGAGTTCAGCTCACTCTAACATCCAGCTTCAGCTTCTGACACTCATCAAGTTCCAGACTGTTGACAACTAAACTCCCTCTCTGAGTTCCTGAGGCTCCACTGCAGCTCAGCACAAACACTGTGGAAACACAAACATCCTGACTGGATGTGTGGAAGTCAGACTGCTGAAGCCTCACATCACTTTAACATCAGCTTTACATTCAGACACACAGCAGGACTGTGGATTCTGTCCTCCATCTTGGAACACTGCAGTCAGCTGATCAGGGGATTCATTCACACTTCAACAATCTCAAACATCTTCACACTGTTTTCAGGAAAAGACACAAAATGTAGGAAAAACAAACCAGGATTTGAACTGAATATATTAAAAACAGTGAGTGAACTGACCTGAGAGTCTCCAGTTCACAGTTTGGACTCTGCAGTCCATCACAAAGATGCTTCACTCCTGAATCTTCAATGTCGTTGAAGCTCAGGTCCAGTTCTGTCAGGTGGGAGGGGTTGGACTTCAGAGCTGAGGCCACGACTTCACAGTGACTCTCTGAGAGTTCACAGCCTGAAAGTCTGTCATGAAACATAAATGATAAAATATGTTATTATACAAAAACATTTGGACTGGTCCTGGTTGACATTTAGTTCTTCACATCAGTGGTTCAGCTGATCTTCTCTGACTGTTGGACATGAAGCTGAATTCTCATCAGCCTCTCTCACACCTCAACACTTTGAACCTTTGTCTGCTTTCATCTGCAGATGGAGGACAGAAGATGGAGTTACATTCAGGCTTCCACACTGTCCACAGTCTGTCAGTGTGATCTGATCCCACGTCTGACTCCACAAAGTTCTCAGGAGAACATCTGGACCAGAAGAACATGTTCTGTCCACTGGTTTTACTGAGACTCAGGATGTTGTGACTGAGTTGAGCTCAGTCAACAGCTCCAGTACAAAGATGATGATGTCTCTGCTGTGGACCTGCTGCTGTCAGCTTCACCTCCATCACTCAACATCTACAGTCTGCTGTCAAACGCTACACAATGAAACTGATCCTGGACAACATCACACCTGGACATCAGTAAAGATCAACATCAGGACATATTCTGATGTGATGGCAGACGACTGGGTCAACTTCTGTCCTCAACGTTCTTTTGTAGATTCTGACAAACTTGTTCAGCACAAACACAAACAACAAACCACTGAGGTTGAATTATTTCCAACATAACGTCATCACAAAGGTGTTCTCAGGGTTTGTAGCATTAAAAACACAACTCTGACCTTTGAGTGGATCAGATCTCTGGAAACAGTCTGACTTCTACCATTCTGCTCTGATAACCTGAGTTTCTTTCTGTGACAAACTGAACATGAGTAAAGACAAAGTCTGGACTCTGGAACACCACTTCCCTCTTTGTCAACTTTGAGTGTGTTCACTGAAAACTGTCTGAACCTCCAACATGTTGTGATCAAGTGATGCTGTGATAAAACCTGGACAAGAACATCTACAGTTCTTCATGTGTTTCAGCAGATCTGCATGTTTCCTCCATCAGCCAAAAGAAGAACCACAAGAAAAAACTGTCAGACAAACAATTATTAGAATGAAACAGAAAAACTGAGTTGATCCAATTAACTGCTTTAAACACAACCAACTAAAAAATCTACATGTTCACAGCGTTTGAAGCAGCTCAAGAACATCTGAGACTAAACTCAGCTGACATGTGATGTTTGAGATAAACAAGTGGAACATGAAGAATAATGAGAATGTTCTAGTGAGAACATCTGAAGAACTGAACCACTGATCTACTGACTGATCATGTTCATCACATCTGGACTCACCGAAACTTTCTGCAGTTCCTCACAGCTGGAATCAGTCTCCGTTTTCCCTCCAGTGATGTGTTGTACTTGTTCAGGTCCAACTCATCCAGAACCTCCTCTGACATTTGCAGCATGTAGGCCAGAGCTGAGCAGTGGATCTCAGAGAGTTCCTTCTCTGATCTGTTCTCTGACTGCAGGAACTCTTGGATCTCCTGATGGACTGACAGATCCTTCATCTCCATCAGACAGTGGAACATGTTGATGCTTCTGTCTGGAGACATTTCATAACTGTTCATCTCCTTCAGGTTGTTGATGACTCTCTGGATCATCTCTGGACGGTTCTCTGTCCGACCCAGCAGGCCTCCTAAGAGTCTCTGGTTGGACTCCAGACAGAGGCCATGAAGGAAGCGAACAAACAGGTCCAGGTGACCATTTTTACTTCTGAGGGATTTCTCCATGACTCTGCTCAGAAACTCATCCAGAGTGTCTCTGTTCTCGTCTCTCCAGTCTTTTCCCAGGAAGTCCTCCAGAACCTTCTCCTTCCTGTTGGTGTAACAGTGGAACATGTAGACTGCAGCCAGAAACTCCTGAACGCTCAGATGGACGAAGCAGAACACCTTGTCTTCGTTCAGTCCTTTCTCCTCTTTAAAGATCTCTGTGAACACTCCTGAGTACACTGAGGCTGCTTCCATGTCGATGCCACACTCTGTCAGGTCGGACTCATAGAAGATCAGCTCTCCTTTCTGCAGCTGCTCAAAAGCCAGTTTTCCCAGAGACTCAATCATCCTCCTGGTGTCTGGACTCCAGTGTGGATCTGTCTCAGCTCCTCCATCATACTTGACCTTCTTGACTTTGGCCTGAACCACCAGGTAGTGGATGTACATCTCAGTCAGGGTGCTGGGCAGCTCTCCTCCCTCTCTGCTTCCCAGCATCTTCTCCAGAACTGTAGCAGTGATCCAGCAGAACACTGGGATGTGGCACATGATGTGGAGGCTTCGTGATGTCTTCACGTGGGAGATGATGCTGCTGGCCTGCTGCTCATCTCTGGATCTCTTCCTGAAGTACTCCTCCTTCTGTGGGTCGGTGAACCCTCTGACCTCCGTCACCATGTCCACACAGTCAGGAGGGATCTGATTGGCTGCTGCAGGTCGTGTGGTTATCCAGAGGCCAGCAGAGGGAAGCAGCTTCCCCCTGATCAGGTTTGTCAGCAGCACATCCACTGAGGTGGACTCTGTCACATCAGTCAGGACCTCATTGTTGTGGAAGTCCAGAGGAAGGCGACACTCATCCAGACCGTCAAAGATGAACACAACCTGGAAGTCTTCAAACCTGCACATTCCTGCTTCTTTGGTTTCACTGAAGAAGCGATGAACAAGTTCCACCAAGCTGAACTTTCTCTCTTTCACCAAATTCAGCTCTCTGAAAGTGAATGGAAACATGAGCTGGATGTCCTGGTTGGTTTTACCTTCAGCCCAGTCCAGAGTGAACTTCTGTGTTAACATTGTCTTCCCGATGCCAGCCACTCCCTTTGTCATCACTGTTCTGATTGGTTTGTCTCTTCCAGATGGGTCTTTGAAGATGTCTTCTGGTTTGATGGCTCTTTCTGCTCTGTTTGTTTTCCTGGAAGCTGCTTCAATCTGTCTGACCTCATGTTCATTATTGACCTCTGCAGTCCCTCCCTCTGTGACGTACAGCTCTGTGTAGATGTCATTCAGGAAGGGTTTCTGTCCTGCTTTAGCGATGCCCTCAAACACACACTGGAACCTCGTCTTCAGGTTAGACTTGAGTTTGTCTCGACACCCAGACAGAATCTCTGAATCAGAAAACAAGAAATTACACAAATGAGAAGAAACTGTTAAAAACAGACGAAAGAAAACACATTCTGGAAAGTTAGTGGCTCTGTGGAGGTAATTTTGTGTGTGTGTGTCTTGAGGAATGTGAGTGTCTATGTGTGTGTTTGTACATTTACAGATACAGAAAGTATCATGTAGTGCAGATCTCTAATTCCACTCCACTGTCTGTCACCATCTCTGTCTCTGACTCACATGTACACACCTTTACCAACTAGTCCACTCAAACACGTCAATCGTTTTTGCGTTGTCATGTGTACAGATGTGTAAAATGATGGGAAAGATCTGAGAAACTGAGCAAACCTCCTTGAATCTTTCTAATCCTCAAAAAGTGTCCCATTTTTGATTTTCCCCTCACTCACACTGTGCCATGTCACTCTTATCTTGTTCAGTAAAACAAGAACATTTCATCTTATTCTTCCTCTATCATGAAATTATGTACTGTTTGATTTTAGTCATCACCTTATTTTCAGAGGAGAAATATTCAGGGCTGTTGACAGCATATGATGAAATCTGTGTCCATCTTCTAACAGAGCACCTTTTCCCTCCTTGACAGTGTTTAAATTTAGACTCGTGGCAAACATGAACTCAATAAATAGCGCCATCTATTTAAACTGCATGAAGTGGAATTGGGTCGTTTTGTCTGGAGTCCCCCAGGATGACATTACATTGCTGTTTTTTAAAAGCACTGATCAAAATAGAAACAGTAAACTAAGTTCTAAGGTCAAATTGGACAAACTGATTCACAAATTCATGAAAAGTCTAAGTGGCAGAATAAAGCACCAGGATGATGGGATGGAAACTTTAGATCTGGGGTCTGCAGGTACACTGTCGAAAAAGATCCTGAGCATAAACTGTGACAATCTGGCAGCAAGGATGCTAGAAAAAAATACACCAGCAGATTTAAATACAATAAAACAGTTACACATCATGAAAGAAGAAATTTCTGTTGGTAGAAATACACATTTTGGACGTGGATGTTATTTCCAGTTTTGGGTTGTTGTTTTGTTTCCAGTTGACACGTATATTAATGCTTCTTTCTGTGCATTAACAAGACGTCGTCTGATTTAACAATACGGGGAAATCTGTAAAATAATGGTACATTGTCCAAAAAACTACAGTTAAAAGTTGTTTTTAAAAATGTTTTGTTTTACAGGGTACCCCTCTTGGTAAGATAAGGTTTAATGCTGGCATTTTGCTTGCAAACCCCAGTCCTGTCTTAGTACCTGGAAAGAAGTAGAAGAGCTTTGTTAGAGTGCATCGCTCTTTGGTCGGCATCTGTCTTTTGTCTCCAGCTGCGAAATCCTCACAGCGTCGCATGACCTGTGAGGTTGAAACAAACAGAGCATAGAATGAAGCAAAACTCACACTGATAAAACAGGAATTGCTCGCTCTGTAGTGATATAGCTTTACATTTGCACACAAGCATAAACCCAGAAGAGAGTTTGTACAAGAGAAACTTACTCTTCTGAAAAGCTCCTCGATGTGATCCTGCTTTTTGAAGGTGTTGAAAACCTCGACAATGTACTGGATGAGGAAACTCCCATCACGTGTGTGTCTATATGACAAAGTACCTGCAGGAAAAACATTCAGAGACAGAAAATAGGTTTCATTTTTACTACATGAGGCAACTATTTCTGGCTCTTATCACTATAGATTACTGATGTTCATCTTAACCTTAACCTTTACACTGACCAGGGGTGGAGGAGAGCAGAGAAATGAAGTCTTTTTCTCTGTGCACACGTCGTTCCATGTTGCCTTCAGCACCTGGATGTGGCACAGAGCCACATTCCATAGCTTGGTCTGCATTATCACTAACAAACACATCTCCTCCCTGACCTGAAACATAGGCAACATTCTTTAAGATAAGAAGACATTAGTCGACTCTTCAGTTAACTGAAGTTGAGTTTCTGTAAGAAGACCTAAGAATCACCTCTTCTGCAGGCCTGGATGATGATGATCTTGGGTTTGTTCAGCAGCGCTGGACATTTCTCTGAACCCAAGTGTTTGTAAATGTTGTCAATGTCAAACACATCTGTCGACGTCTCATCTTCAGAGTTGACACCAAGTACTGCTCCCAGTTTCCCATGAGACATGATAACAACCAACACGCTGTCTGTGTCTTTGAGTTTTGGATGTCTAGAGAACTCGATCAGGGCCTCGTTGATCTCCTGTGAGAACACAGCAGTCAGTGCATCAGGACTGGATCAGTAAGTCAAGCAAACAAAAGGCTCTCTTAAATTTCCCTTTTTATAAAATACCTCTGCAGTGAGGTCTCTGTGTTTCACCACCTCATATCCTAAATCTGAGAGCAGTTTCTCCATGTTCTCCTCGTCTTTCTCAGCACCATTTCTCTTGAATTCCTCATTAGCAAACTGAATATTAGTGATCAGCAGAGCCACACGGGACTCAATGGTCTTTCTGTCCACAGGGTAAATCTGGAAAACAAATTTAAAGCAAGGAAGTGAAACAAAAATGGACCTGGTGTCTCAACATAATCATTCCATACTTTCATGAGGAAACAGTTTCATTTCTTCTTGTTGAACATCAAACATCGGGGTGAACTGAACAGCTTTTTTCCATTTCCGTTTCTACTGATGGCAACATTATCAGTTAAATCAACATGAGACATTCAATAGGGCTTCACTAACATCTGGATTATTCACGTTCTCCTTCCAGAATGCATCAGTGGAATGGACAAGTGTGGTTGACCGCTCCTCCTCCATCTTTGGCTGGGCAGCTGAGAACGACAAAATACAACATTATTGTTTCCACAGATATATTCGATCCGTTTATCCACCTGTGATCACGACAGTATCAGACTGCAATATCTGTTACAGGAAATACGATAACTGTATTTTTAAACAAGTAAATCTCAACTGTTAGGTTATGATTTCGCATGACATCAACATATTAGTCAACTATTGTATTTTTTATCATTATTCTTTTTTAATTATCATTATTCATATTTACTTATTTAGTTTAAGAACAATGTAAGATGTTTATAAAACAGGTTTTGCTTGCATAATGATCCACTAAGAGATGGAAAATAACAGGAACTCAGTAATAAGCTACTTAACTGTGTCTGACAGGAAACGGATTATAAAGTGTTGACATCACTGTTGGTGTGCTGGACATAGTTCAATTGTCACGCCCTCTACCTCCAGCGCCAGGTAGTGGCAGCTCTTTTTCCCCTTCCTCAGTTCAGTTGGTAGATTTTTATGTTGGTCTCTCAGTTGGTTCCAGTCACTTTGTGAGATTTCGTAGCACCAGCTCTAGTCTAGTTTCTGTTTGTATCGTATTTCATCAGTTCTAGTGGGAGACCTGTTTCACTTTGTTCTGTTTAGTCTGTATGCTTAGTGCTACGTTCCCAGCCTGGTTGTACCTGGTTCTGGTTTGACTCTCGTCGTTATATTGTTCTGTGTATTCACTCAATTACTTGTACTGATTCCTGTCTGCTGTGTCTTCGTTGCTCTGCGCCTGAGTTCGTACACACCCGTAACATCAATACCAAGTACGCGGACTACAGCCTGGCAGTACGGACTGGCAAGTACGAGCTTGGAAGAATGAACTCCTGGCAATGGGAGAACGCATTGTTTCTAAATGTGCGTACTTGCAGCCTCGTAAAACATCATCAGTTGGAGTCCGAGCACTGTTCCAACTCAAAGTATGCATCTGGCCACGTACAGATGAAATGTATGTTGATGTGTTCTCGATCCGCCCACATTATCGAGGATGTATCCTACCAGACTCGTGTGGACTCGGGGCAGTGAAGTATCCCATGATGCATTTCGCGCCAACCAGCGGAAAAGACCGAGGAGAAAACTTTAAACGGTAATACAAGTTTTTGTAAGTCCTGCTGTTACTGTGACACAAAAAATAGTTTTAAGATTATTTTAGGCAATAAAGTGGTTGTGTAAACGTCAAATCTGAGGTTGATTTATCAAAATAACGCCTGCTTAAAAATTTGCTCCAACAGTTTCCCAGATGTGAGCGTCCTGGTGAGACGGCTACGACAGAGAGGCCAGCGCTCACAGTAGCCCGCTGAGAACAGCCTTATCTGGGCTACACTTCCTGACATCTGCCGCTGTCTCTAACGGTTCTGTAGCGGTTAAACAGAGATAAGTAGTTTTATGTGCAGAAGTTTTCTGACGACACTGCCATCGTTGGGTGTATTAGGGGTGGGGATGAGGGGGAGTACAGGTCCCTTGTGAAGGACTTTGCCACCTGGAGTCACCTGAACCACCTGCAGCTCAACACCTCCAAAACAAAGGAGTTGGTACTGGACTTTGGGAGGCGCCGCCCATCTCCTCTGCCTGTGAACATCAGTGGCGAGGAGATTGAGATGGTTACCTCCTATAAGTACCTGGGCCTGCAGGTGGATAACAAACTGGACTGGTCCTTTAACTGTGACCTTTTATACAACAAAGTGCAGAGCAGGACGTACTTCCTGAGGAGACTGGCATCATTTAATGTCTGCAAAAAGATGCTACAGATCTTCTACCAGTCAGTGCTGGCTAGTGCACTCTTTTATGGGGTGGTGTGCTGGGGGGGGCAGCGTCAAAAAAAGGGACACACAGAGACTTGACAATCTGTTCAAGAAGGCCTCCTCTGTCATTGGTGCAGAGCAGGAATCTGTGGTGTCTGTAGCTGATAGGAGAGCACTGCACAAACTGCTCTCCATCATAGACAATAGCAGCCATCCTCTACAGGAGCTGGTGACGGGGCAGAGGAGCTGCTTCAGTGAGAGGCTGCTCTCAATGAACTGCTCCACTGAGAGACTCCGGAGGTCCTTCTTGCCCAGAGCCATCAGACTTTTTAATGCATCACAAGGGAGGGGAGGGGGGACATAAATAGTGGGGTAGACTTTTAGTACTTTTATTACGTGCACTGATTGTTGTTTTTATACTGCGCAGTGTCACTGCACTTTTACTATTTGATTATTGCACTTTACTTTTTTATTTTGTTTTACTTCTTAGCTGTGACTGTGGTGTGGATGTCAGTGTGCAGCTGAATAATTGAATTTCCTTCTGGGATGAATAAAGTATTTATCTATCTATCTATCTATCTATGTTCATGTGACGGTCACACTTGGGCTCACAGTGTATTTTTTTTATTCTTCACTTGAAAATAAGTTTGAATGAGGTCAAAGTTAATTCATCATTTCATGTCCTCGATCATTGACTTTGTACTTCTGAATTATTGTGTTGTCTTCATTCCCTGTAGTACAACTTCGTTCTATTCTTATGACCTTTACTGTGCATTAAAACTAATATTTAAGCACTATTTTATTGGAGGGACAGCTGAAGAAACCCTGATCCTCACTGGCTGCTGGAGACTCTACAGACAGAACATCAGCAGCTCCATCTGTGGACCTTCAGCAGCATCTGGACCAGCCTGATGGAGTTAATGGAAACTGAAGAACATCAGGAGGAGGAGAAGCATAAAGTTTTCATGTGTGTTAAGAGACTTTAGTCCTGTTATAAAATGAAATCTCTTAAATCAAATAATTAAATGTTGTTGCCAAGTATGCAAGTATGTATTCCACGTGCTTGGGACTGAAAAACGGTCAAAAAGTCCTTTCTGTTTTTCTGATGTTTCCACATGGACAGTTTTCTTCCTTTTAAACCCTTGGCACCTGATTTTATTTCCAATTACATAAAAAAATATTTGTTTTTGCTTTCAAGCTGATGCTAAATTAAGTGGAGATTGTTAATTAGTCGATAGCATATAGAAGAGATATAAATTTAGGTGTGATGCAAATTAACGACAACAGGCATTAATAGAAATGGACGCTACAAAATTGTTTACATGTTAAACTACAGCGGGGTGTCCGCCAGGGCGATTCATTATCCCCTTTATTGTTTAATTTGGCTATGGAGCCCCTAGCAATAAGCATCAGAGTCCATCCTAGAATTGAAGGTGTGCAGTTTGGCAGTGTGGAGAGTCTTGTCAATTTGTATGCAGATGACCTATTACTCTGCTTATCAGATCCAGTGGTTTCAGTCCCTGCCCTCTTGGAGTACATTAAATTATTTAGTGCTATATCAGGATATACAGTGAACTGGGACAAAAGTGAATTCATGCCACTGTCTGATAAGCTTAGCTCTTTATTTTTAGAGTCCCTTCCTTTTAAAATTATTTTTTCTCATTTCACTTACCTGGGTTTAAAAATTACCAGAAATCCCAAACACTTGCTAAGCTTATTTTTTTTAGATATGATAGAGAAGATTAAAGTTAACCTTAGAAATTGGTCACTACTTCCTCTTTCAATGATCGGACGTGTCAATGCTATAAAAATGGTGATATTACCTAGGCTATTATACCTATTTCAAAATCTACCCATTTATTTACCTAACTCTTTTTTTAAACAGCTGGAATCTATAATCTTTTCTTTTGTATGGTTTAATAAGCTGGCACGCATTTCTAAAACCCATATTTGTAAACCAGTGAGATTGGGCGGACTCGGCCTGTCTGTTTTTAGGCATTATTACTGGGCCGCCAATATGAGGGCACTCACCTTCTGGCAGCTAGACCTCCCTGATGAGTCTCATTTGGTTACCCCAAGTTGGGTGAAAATTGAATCAATGATAGCTCAGTCCAGCCTCTCAAACTGTCTTTATTCTGGGTACCAAATGATATTTAAATTACCTAAAAATTATTTACTTAACCAGTCTCTTCGAATATTAAATCAAATAAAAAAAACACTAGGGCTGACTCATATGTCAGTTTATATGTCTTTGGTCAATAATCATTTATTTAAGCCCTCTCTTATAGACAATATCTTTTTGGACTGGAGAAGGAGAGGACTGAGCTGCATTGACAATTTTTACATAGACAATAAGTTTGCTTCATTTGATCAATTGCAGTCAAAATATTTTCTACCACATTCACATTTCTTTCGGTATCTGCAAGCTAGACATTTTATACAACAAAATATTCAAAATTATGCAGTTAGACCAAATAATCATACTTTCTTCGATCTTATCCATGAAAATCCAAACTCGAAACACCTTATAGCACGCTTTGTAAATATTTTTACACACTCTGTGTCAACTGACCACATCAGGGAGGCCTGGTCGGAGGACCTGGGTATACCTATATCGGAGAACACATGGAATGATGCTGTCAAAAATATAGGAAGCTGTTCGATTAACTCTAGATACAGATGAATTCAATTTAAGGTAATCCATAGATTGCATTATTCTAAGATCAAATTGAACAAAATATTCGATTCTGTGTCAGCAATGTGTGACCGATGTAAAGTATCCCACGGTTCTCTTGCTCATTTATTCTGGCAATGCCCGGTCTTACAAACATACTGGACAAAAATATTTGAGTGGTTTCTTGATAACTACAAAGTGAAGATTGTCCCTGATCCTTACATAGCAGTATTGGGTAGCTTTAGTGATTATGAATCACTCCCTGGTCATGTAAAAAATATTTTGAGGATTGGTATGGTTGCAGCTAAAAAACTTATACTTCGTGAATGGAAATCATCAACTTCTCCATCCTTTAACAACTGGTTGAATGAAATGACTCTTGTGGCTAAGTTGGAATACATTCGATATGAGCAAAATACTGCATTAGATATATATAAGAAGATGTGGTCCCCATTTTTCCATTAGATATTCAGTGAATGTTATGTAATCAATGTGGTAATGGATGGTTAGTGTAACGAACATATGAAAATTTTTGATTTATTGGCCCCATAGAGGGATGTGATCTGATACCTTGTCATATATTTATTATTGTCTGCCCAGTTGGAACTTGAATTTGTTACATTAGGTACCATCTTAGATGGTGCTTAATTGTACCGTTCCCATCATGCCTGGATAAGAGCAAAATCAGGTTTAGATTGGCTCTGGGTGTTGTCATGTGCTATATCAAAACAATATATCAAACTTAAATGCTTTACTAATTTTAATTGTTACTAAAATCTAATTAAATAAACTGTTAAGCAAATAATTTATTTATATATAGGAAAAAACAAATAAATTGAGACAACCTGAAGTGCCGGTTTAAGCCTATGCCACTATTGGTGCGCATGAGGGGACAACACTCAAGAACCGCTGGTATGACAAAGCGGTCAGGGCATCTCTCAATGTGCGACACATGCTTTATATATATGTATATATGTGTATAGATGTGAATATATGTACATGTGCAAATAATGCATATGATGGTAGGAATAGATATATTTATATGCATACGAAATATGTTCGCTCCCTATGTATATGCGTATATGTGTGTATGCATTTATGTACGGTTATGTATATATGTATGTGTATTTGTATATGATAGATATAATGTGTATGTATGTGTGTGCATGTGCACATGTGTATGTGTATATATGCATATGCATATATATGTCTGTGTATGTGTATATATATAATATACACTGCTCACAAAAATTAAAGGAACACTTTTTTTATTGGGCCTGGCATGAATTGAATTAAACCTGTCTGATAATTTCCTGGTTGGTTAAGCAGCTGAGGGCCTCGCTAATCAATTTCAGCTGTATTGGTGTTCATGGAATTAACAACAGGTGCACTTCAGTGGCAACAATTAGAAAACCCTCAAAACAGGACTGGTTTTACATGTGGAGGTCATTTCAAGTTTCTCCCTCTTGATCTTTATTGGCTGGTTTTCCACTCGTGCTGATTTTGGCTTGCGTAATTATCTCTACTGGCAGTATGAGGCGATTCCTTAACCCTACAGAAGTTGCACAGATTGTCCAACTTCTCCAGGATGGCACATCCACACGTGCTGCAGCAAGAAGGTTTAATGTGTCTCCCAGCACAATCTCCAGAACATGGAGGAGATTTCAGGAGACTGGTGGTTATTCTCGGAGAGCTGGACAGGGCCGTAGAAGGTCCTCAACCCCTCAGCAGGACCGATACCTGCTCCTTTGTGCAAGGCGGAACAGGCGGAGCACTGCTCGTGCCCTACAGAGTGACCTCCAGAGGGCCACTGGTGTGAATGTCTCTACCCAAACAATCAGGAACAGACTTCATGAAGGTGGCCTGAGGGCCCGACGTCCTGTAGTGGGCCCTGTGCTCACTGCCCAGCACCGTGGAGCTCGACTGGCATTTGCTCAAGAACACCAGAATTGGCAAGTCCGCCACTGGTGCCCTGTACTTTTCACAGATGAGCAGGTTCACCCCCTGAGCACCTGTGATAGACGTGAAAGAGTCTGGAGAAGACAAGGAGAACGTTATGCTGCCTGCAGCGTCGTTCAACATGACAGGTTTGGTGGTGGGTCAGTGATGGTCTGGGGAGGCATATCCATGGAGGGACGCACAGACCTCTATTGCCTAGGAAATGGTGCTCTGACTGCCATAAGGTATCGAGATGAAATCCTTGAACCCATTGTCAGACCCTACGCCGGTGCAGTAGGTCCTGGTTTCCTCCTAATGCACGACAATGCCCGGCCTCACGTGGCAAGAGTATGCAGGCAGTACCTGGAGGATGAAGGAATTGAAACAATTGAATGGCCTTCACGATCCCCTGACTTAAACCCAATAGAACATCTCTGGGACATTATGTTTCGGTCCATTAGGCGCCGCCAGGTTGCTCCTCAGACTGCACAAGAGCTCAGGGATGCCCTCAACAGATCTGGGAGGAAATGCCACAAGACACCATCCGTTGTCTCATTAGGAGCATGCCGCGACGTTGTCAAGCATGCATACAAGCTCGTGGGGGCCACACAAGATACTGAAAAGCATTTTGAGTTGCAGAAATTAAGTTTTGGAAAAAATGGACTAGCCTGCCACATCTTCATTTCACTCTGATTTTATGGTGTCTACACAATTGAGCCCTCTGTAGGCTGAAAACTTTTATTTCCATTAAAAGACTTGGCATCCTTTTGTTCCTAAGACACTGCCCTGTCGTTATTTGTATAGATATTCAACTTCATATTGAGATCTGATGTATCTAATGTGTTTCTTTAAAGTGCTCCTTTAATTTTTGTGAGCAGTGTATATATTTAATATGTGTATATATGTGTATATATATGTATATATATGTGTATGTGTATATATATATATATATATATGATTTTTTTTTTTTTTTTTTTTTTTTTTTTTTTTTTTTTTTTTT
>JAMOIN010000611.1:0-26778 GCA_024666655.1 Dascyllus trimaculatus
CTGTTCCCTCCGCTCCCCAGCAGAGCCTGTTCAAACCACTCCCCAGCAGAGCCTGTCCACACGGCTCCCCAGCACCACAGCCCAGCACACCGGGCTCCTCAGCCCAGCTCACCGGGCACCCCAGCACAGCACAGGAGGGCCCCCAGCACCACAGCCGGCCTGGCTCTCTTGCAGAGCCATCTCAACCCTCTCCCCAGCACAGCCTGTCCACACGGCTCCCCAGCACCACAGCCCGCCTGGCTCTCCAGCAGAGCCTGTTCACACCGCTCCCCAGCAGAGCCTGCTCACACCGCTCCCCAGCAGAGCCTGTCCACACGGCTCCCTATCACCACAGTCCAGGACACCGGGCTCCCCAGCACAACAGCCCAGCACACGGGGCTCCCCAGCCCAGAACACCGGGCCCCCCGGCACAGCACACGGGGCCCCCCAGCACCACAGCCCGTCTGGCTCTCCATCAGAGCCTGTTAACACCGCTCCGCAGCAGAGCCTGTCTGCACGGCTCCCCATCACCACAGTCCAGGACACCGGGCTCCCCAGTACCACAGCCCAGCACACGGGGCTCCCCAGCCCAGCACACCGGGCCCCCCGGCACAGCACACGGGGCCACCCAGCACCACAGCCCGAATGGATCGCCAGCAGACCCTGTCTACACGGCTCCCCATCACCACAGTCCAGCACACCGGGCTCCCCAGCACCACAGCCCAGCACACCAGGCTCCCCAGCACAGCTCAACGGGCTCACCAGCACAGCACACGGGGCCCACCAGCACCACAGCCTTCCTGACTCTCCATCAGAGCCTGTTCAACCCTCTCCCCATCAGAGCCTGTCTACACGGCTTCCCAGCACCACAGCCCAGCACACTGGGCTCCGAAGCCCAGCTCACTGGGCTCCCGAGCACAGCACACGGGGCCCCCCAGCACCACAGCCCGGCTGGCTCTCCATCAGAGCCTTTTCACACCGCTCCCCGGGAGAGCCTGTCCACACGGCTCCCCAGCAGCACAGCCCAGCACACCGGGCTCCCCAGCCCAGCTCACCAGGGTCCCCAGCACAGAACACGGGGCCCCCCGGCACCACAGCCCGCCTGGCTCTCCAGCAGAGCCTGTTCAAACCACCCCCCAGAAGAGCCTGTCCACACAGCTCACAAGCACCACAGGCCAGCACACCGTACTCCCCAGCGCAGCTCACCCGGCTCCCGATCACGGCACACGGGGCCCCCCAGCACCACAGTCCGCCTTGCTCTCCATCAGATCCTGTTGAAACCACTACCCAGCAGAGCCTGTCCACGATGCTCCCCAGCAGCACGGCCCAGCACACCGGACTCCCCGGCCATGCTCACCGGGCTCACCAGCACAGCACACGGGACAACCCAGCAACACAGCGCGCCTGGCTCTCCAGCAGAGCCTGTTCAAAACACTCGCCAGCAGAGCCTGTCCACACGGCTCACCAGCAGCACAGCCCAGCACACCGGGCTCCCCAGCACAGCACACGGGGGCCCCCAGCACAGCACACGGGGGCTCCCAGCACCACAGCCCACGTTGCTCTCGAGCAGAGCCTGTTCAAATCACTCCCCACCACAGCCTGTCCACATGCCTCCCCAGCAGCACAGCCCAGAACACCGGGCTCCCCAGCCCAGCTCACCGGGCTCACCAGCACAGCACACGGGGGCCCCCAATACCACAGCCCGCCTGGCTCTCCAGCAGAGCCTGTTCACACCGCTCCACAGCAGATCCGGTGCACACGGCTCCCCAGCAGCACACCCTAGGACACCGGGCTTTCCAGCACAGCACACGGGGGCCCCCAGCACCACAGCCCGCCTGGCTCTCCAGCAGAGCCTGTTCAAACCACTCCCCAGCACAGCCTGTCCACACGCCTCCCCAACAGCACAGCACAGCACACCGGGCACCCCAGCCAAGCTCACCGGGCTCCCCAGCAAAGCACACGGGGGCCCCCAACACCACAGCCCGGTTGGCTCTCCATCAGAGCCTGTTCAAACCTATCCCCAGCAGGGACTGTCCATACGGCTCCCCAGCAGCACAGCCCTGAATACCGGGCTACCCAGCCCAGCTATCCGGGCTCCCAGGCACAGCACACGGGGCCCCCCAGCACCACAGCCCGCCTGGCTCCCCAGCAGAGCCTGTTCAAACCAGTACCCAAGAGAGCCTGTTCAAACCACTCCCCAGCAGAGCCTGTCCACACGGCTCCCAAGCAGCACAGCCCAGCACACCGGGCTCCCCAGCCCAGCTCACCGGCCTCCCCAGCACAGCACACGGGGGCACCCAGCAACACAGCGCGCCTTGCTCTCCAGCAGAGCCTGTTGAAACCGCTCCCCAGCAGATCCTGTCCACACGGCTCCCCAGATGCACAGCCCAGCACAACGGGCTCCCCAGCCCAGCTCACGGGCCTCCCCGGCACAGCACACGGGGGCCCCCAGCAACACAGCGCGCCTTGCTCTCCAGCAGAGCCTGTTGAAACCACTCCCCAGCAGAGCCTTTCCACACGGCTCCCCAGCACCACAGCCCAGCACACCGGGCTCCCCAGCACAGCACACGTGGGCCCCCAGCACCACAGCCCGCCTGGATCTCCATCAGAGCCTGTTCACAAAGCTCCCCAGAAGAGCCTGTCTACACGGCTCCCCTGCAGCCCCGCACACCGCAGCACAGCCCGCCTGGCTCTCCATCAGAGCCTGTTGCCACCGCTTCCCAGCAGACCCTCTCCACACGGCACGCCAGCAGCTCAGCCCAGCACACTGGACTCCGCAGCCCAGCACACCGGGCTCCCCAGCACAGCAGACGGGGCCCCCCAGCACCACAGCCCGAATGGCTCCCCAGCAGAGCCTGTCCACACGGCTCCCCAGCACCACAGCCCAACACACCGGGCTCCGAAGCCCAGCTCAACGGGCTCCCCAGCACAGCACACGGGGCCCCCCAGCACCACAGCCCGCCTGGCTCTCCAGCAGAGCCTGTTCAAACCACTCCCCCAGCAGAGCCTGTTCAAACCACTCCCCTAGCAGAGCCTGTCCACACGGCTCCCCAGCACCACAGCCCAGCACACCGGGCTCCTCGGCCCAGCTCACCGGGCTCCCCAGCACAGCACACGGGGGCCCCCAGCACCACATCCGGCCTGGCTCTCCATCAGTGCCTGTTCACACCGCTCCCCAGCAGAGCCTGTTCACACCGCTCCCCAGCAGAGCCTGTCTACACGGCTCCCCAGCACCACTGCCCAGCACACTGGGCTCCCCAGCCCAACTCAACGGCCCCCCTAGCACAGCACATGGGGGCCCCCAGCACCACAGCCCGCCTGGCTCTCCATCAGAGCCTGTTCAAACCACTCCCCAGCAGAGCCTGTCCACACGCCTCCCCAGCAGCACAGCCCAGCACACCGGGCTCCCCAGCCCAGCTCACCGGGCTCCACAGCACAGAACACGGTGCCCCCCAGCACCACAGCCCACCTGGCTCTCCATCAGAGCCTGTTCACACCGTTCCCCAGCACAGCCTGTCCACACGGCTCACTAGCACCACAGCCCAGCACACCGGCCTCCCCAGCACAGCACACGGGGCCCCCCAGCAATACAGCCTGCCTGGCTCTGCATCAGAGCCTGTTCAAACCACTCCACAGCACAGCCTGTCTACACTGCTCCCCTGCACCACAGCCCAGAACACCGGGCTTCCCAGCAAAGCTCAACGGGCTCCTGAGCACAGCACACGGGGGCCCCCAGCACCACAGCCCGCCTGGCTCTCCATCAGAGCCTGTTTACACCCGTCCGCAGCAGAGCCTGTCTACACGGCTCCCCAGCACAAAAGCCCAGCTCACCGGGCACCCCAGCCCAGCTCACAGGGCTCCCCAGCACAGCACACCGGGCCCCCCAGCACCAATGCCCGCCTGGCTCCCCAGCAGAGCCTGTCCACACGGCTCCCCAGCAGCACAGCCCAGCACACCGGGATCCCCAGCACAGCACACCGGGCTCCCGAGCACGGCACACGGGGCCCCCCAGCACCACAGGCCGCCTGGCTGTCCAGCAGATCCTTTTCAAACCACTCCCCAGCAATGCATTTCCACACGGCTCCCCAGCAGCACAGCCCAGAATGCCGGGCTCCCCAGCCCAGCTCAACGGGCTCCCCAGCACAGCACACGGGGCCCCCCAGCACCACAGCCCACCTGGCTCTCCATCAGAGCCTGTTCACACCGCTTCTCAGAAGAGCCTGTCCACACGGCACCCCAGCAGCTCAGCCCAGCACACCGGGCTCCGCAGCCCAGCTCACCGGGCTTCCGAGCACACCACACGGGGCCCCCCAGCACCACAGCATGCCTGGCTCTCCATCAGAGCCTTTTCACACCGCTTCACAGCAGACCCTGTACACACGGCACCCCAGCAGCTCAGCCCAGCACACCGGGCTCCCCAGCCCTGCTCACCGGGCTAACGAGCACAGCACACGGTTGCCCCCAGCACCACAGCCCGCCCGGCTCTCCATCAGAGCCTGCTAACACCGCTTCCCAGCAGACCCTGTCCACACGGCACCCCAGCAGCTCAGCCAAGCACACCGGGCCCCCCAGCACAGCACAAGGGGCCCCCCAGCACCACAGCCCGCCTGGCTCTCCATCAGAGCCTGTCTAGACGGCTCCCCAGTACCACAGCCCAGCTCACCGGGCTCACCAGCCCAGCTCACCTGGCTCTCCAGCACAGCACACGGGGCCCCAAAGCATCACAGTCCGCCTTGCTCTCCATCAGAGCCTGTTAACACTGCTCCCCAGCAGAGCCCGTCTACACGGCTCCCCAGCACCACAGCCCAGCACACCGGGATCCCCAGCAGCGCACAGGGGGCCCCTCAGCACCACAGCCCGCCTGGCTCTCCAGCAGAGCCTGTTGAAACAACTCCCCAGCAGAGCTTGTCCACATGGCTCCCCAGCAGCACAGCCCAGCACACCGGGCTCCCCAGCCCAGCACACGGGGGCCCCCAGCACCACAGCCCGCCTCGCTCTCCAGCAGAGCCTGTCCACACGGCTCCCCAGCACAACAGCCCAGCACACCGGCCTCCCCAGCAAAGCACACGGGGCCCCCCAGCAATACAGCCTGCCTGGCTCTGCATCAGAGCCTGTTCAATCCACTCCACAGCAGAGCCTGTCTACACTGCTCCCCAGCACCACAGCCCAGCCCACCGGGCTTCCCAGCAAAGCTCAACGGGCTCCTGAGCACAGCACACGGGCGCCCCCAGCACCACAGCCCGCCTGCTCTCCATCAGAGCCTGTTCACACCCGTCCGCAGCAGAGCCAGTCTACACGGCTCCGAAGCACAAAAGCCCAGCACTCCGGTCTCCCCAGCCCAGCTCACAGGGCTCCCCAGCACAGCACACGGGGCCCCCCAGCACCACAGCCCGCCTGGCTCTCCAGCAGAGCCTGTTCAAACCAGTCCCCAGCAGAGCCTGTCCACACTACTCCCCAGCACCACAGCCCAGAACACCGGGCTCCTCGGCCCAGCTAACCGGGCTCCCCAGCACAGCACACGGGGGCCCGCAGCACAGCACACCGGGCTCCCCAGCCCAGCTTAACGGGCTCCCCAGCACAGCACACCGGGCACCCCAGCACCACAGCCCGCCTGGCTGTCCAGCTGAGCCTGTCCACACCGCTCCCCAGAAGAGCCTGTCCACACGGCTCCCCAGCAGAAAATCCCAGCACACCGTGCTCCCCAGCAAAGCACACGGGGGCCCCCAGCACAACAGCCCTCCTTGCTCTACATCAGAGCCTGTTCAAACCGCTCCCCAGTCGAGCCTATGCACACGGCTCCCCAGCACCACAGCCCAGCACACCGGGCTCCCCAGCCCAGCTCAACGGGCTCCCCAGCACAGCACACGGGGGCCCCCAGAACCACAGGACGCCTGGCTCTCCATCAGAGCCTGTTCACACCACTCCCCAGCAGAGCCTTTCCACACGGCTCCCCAGCACCACAGCCCAGCACACCGGGCTCCCCAGCACAGCACACGGGGCCCCCCAGCACCACAGCCCGCCTGGCTCTCCATCAGAGCCTGATCACACCGCTCCCCAGCAGAGCCTGTCTACACGGCTCCCCAGCAGCACAGCCCAGCACACCGCAGCATAGCCCGCTTGGCTCTCCAGCAGAGCCTGGTCACACCGCTCCCCAGCAGACCCGGTCAACACGGCTCCCCAGCAGCACAGAACAGCACACCGGGTTCCCCAGCACAGCACACGGGGGCCCCCAGCACCACGGCCCGCCTGGCTCTCCAGCAGAGCCTGTTCAAACCATTCCCAAGCAGAGCCGGTCGACACGGCTCCCCAGCATCACAGCCCAGCACACTGGCCTCCCAAGCCCAGCTCACCGGGCTCCCCAGCACAGCACACGGGGCCCCCCAGCACCTCAGCCCACCTGGCTTTCCAGCAGAGCCTCTTCACACCGCTCCCCAGCAGAGCCTGTCCACACGGCTCCCCAGCACCACAGCCCAGCACACCGGGCTCCCCAGCCCTGCTCACCGGGCTCCCCAGCACAGCACACGGGGGCCCCCAGCAACACAGCGCGCCTGGCTCTCCAGCAGAGCCTGTTCAAAACACTCGCCAGCAGAGCCTGTCCACACGGCTCACCAGCAGCACAGCCCAGCACACCGGGCTCCCCAGCACAGCACACGGGGGCCCCCAGCACAGCACACGGGGGCCCCCAGCACCACAGCCCACGTTGCTCTCCAGAAGAGCCTGTTCAAATCACTCCCCACTACAGCCTGTCCACATGCATCCCCAGCAGCACAGCCCAGAACACCGGGCTCCCCAGCCCAGCTCACCGGGCTCACCAGCACAGCACACGGGGGCCCCCAATACCACAGCCCGCCTGGCTTTCCATCAGAGCCTGTTCACACCGCTCCACAGCAGATCCGGTCCACACGGCTCCCCAGCAGCACACCCTAGGACACCGGGCTTTCCAGCACAGCACACGGGGGCCCCCAGCACCACAGCCCACCTGGCTCTCCAGCAGAGCCTGTTCAAACCACTCCCCAGCACAGCCTGTCCACACGCCTCCCCAGCAGCACAGCCCAGCACACCGGGCACCCCAGCCCAGCTCACCGGGCTCCCCAGCAAAG
The DNA here is from genome assembly GCA_024666655.1 of Dascyllus trimaculatus. Lineage (NCBI taxonomy): Eukaryota > Metazoa > Chordata > Actinopteri > Pomacentridae > Dascyllus > Dascyllus trimaculatus. The sequence goes on from JAMOIN010000611.1 coordinate 7,080, forward strand.
CACACGGGGGCCCCCAACACCACAGCCCGCTTGGCTCTCCATCAGAGCCTGTTCAAACCTATCCCCAGCAGGGACTGTCCATACGGCTCCCCAGCAGCACAGCCCTGAACACCGGGCTCCCCAGCCCAGCTAACCGGGCTCCCCAGCACAGCACACTGGGCCCCCCAGCAACACAGCGCGCCTTGCTCTCCATCAGAGCCTGTTCCCACCGCTTCCCAGCAGACCCTCTCCACACGGCACGCCAGCAGCTCAGCCCAGCACACTGGACTCCGCAGCCCAGCACACCGGGCAACCGAGCACAGGACACGGGGTCCCCCAGCACCACAGCCCGCCTGGCTCTCCATCAGAGCCTGTTCACACCGCTCCGCAGCAGAGCCTGTCTACACGGCTCCCCATCACCAAAGCCCAGCACACCGGGCTCCCCAGCACCACAGCCGAGCACACGGGGCTCCCCAGCACAGCACACCAGGCTCCCCAGCACAGCAGACGGGGCCCCCCAGCACCACAGCCCGAATGGCTCCCCAGCAGAGCCTGTCTACACGGCTCCCCATCACCACAGCCCAGCACACCGGGCTCCCCAGCCCAGCTCACCGGTCTCCCCAGGACAGCACACGGGGCCCCCCAGCACCACAGCCCGCCTGGCTCTTCATCAGAGCATGGTCACAGCGCTCCCAAGCAGAGCCTGTCCACACGGCTCCCCAGCAGCACAGCCCAGAACACCGGGCTCCCCGGGACATCACACGGGGGCCCCCACCACCACAGCCCGCCTGGCTCTCCTGCAGAGCCATCTCAAACCACTCCCCAGCACAGCCTGTACACACGGCTCCCCAGCACCACAGCCCGCCTTGCTCTCCAGCAGAGCCTGTTCACACCGCTCCCCAGAAGAGCCTGTTCACACCGCTCCCCAGCAGAGCCTGTCCACACGGCTCCCAATCACCACAGTCCAGGACACCGGGCTCCCAAGCACCACAGCCCAGCACACGGGGCTCCCCAGCCCAGCACACCGGGCCCCCCGGCACAGCACACGGGGCCCCCCAGCACATCTCACCGGGCTCCCCTGAACCACAGCCCGCCTGGCTCTCCATCAGAGCCTGTTCAACCCTCTCCCCAGCAGTGCCTGTCCACACGGCTCCCCAGCACCAAAGCCCAGCACACCGGGCTCCCCAACACAGCACACGATGCCCCCCAGCACAATAGCCCGCCTGACTCTCCAGCAGAGCCTGTTCAAACCACTCGCCAGCAGAGCCTGTCTACACGGCTACCCAGCACCACAGCCCAGCTCACCGGGCTCCTCTGCCCAGCTAACCGGGCTCCCCAGCACAGCACACGGGGCCCCCCAGCACCACAGCCCGCCTGGCTCTCGAGCAGAGCCTGTTCAAACCACTCCCGAGCAGAGCCTGTCCACACGGCTCTCCAGCACCACAGCCCAGCACACCGGGCTCCCCAGCCCAGCTCAACGAGATCCCCAACACAGCACACGGGGCCCTCCAGCACCACAGCCCACCTGGCTCTCCATCAGATCCTGTTCAACCCTCTCCCCAGCAGAGCCTTTCCACACGGCTCCCCAGCACCACAGCCCACCACACCGGGCTCCCCAGCCCAACTCAACGGGCTCCCCAGCACAGCACACGGGGCTTCCCAGCACCAAAGCCCGCCTGGCTCTCCATCAGAGCCTGTTCACTCCGCTCCCCAGCAGAGCCTGTTCAAACCACTCCCCAGCAGAGCCTGTCCACACGGCTCCCCAGCACCACAGCCCAGCACACCGGGCTCCTCAGCCCAGCTCACCGGGCACCCCAGCACAGCACAGGGGGGCCCCCAGCACCACAGCCCGCCTGGCTCTCCTGCAGAGCCATCTCAACCCTCTCCCCAGCACAGCCTGTCCACACGACTCCCCAGCACCACAGCCCGCTTGGCTCTCCAGCAGAGCCTGTTCACACCGCTCCCCAGCAGAGCCTGTTCACACCGCTCCCCAGCAGAGCCTGTCCACTCAGCTCCCTATCGCCACAGTCCAGGACACCGGGCTCCCCAGCACCACAGCCCAGCACACGGGGCTCCCCAGCCCAGCAAACCGGGCCCCCCGGCACAGCACACGGGGCCCCCCAGCACCACAGCCCGTCTGGCTCTCCATCAGAGCCTGTTCCCACCGCTCCGCAGCAGAGCCTGTCTGCACGGCTCCCCATCACCACAGTCCAGGACACCGGGCTCCCCAGCACCACAGCCCAGCACACGGGGCTCGCCAGCCCAGCACACCGGGCCCCCCGGCACAGCACACGGGGCCCCCCAGCACCACAGCCCGAATGGATCGCCAGCAGACCCTGTCTACACGGCTCCCCATCACCACAGTCCAGCACACCGGGCTCCCCAGCACCACAGCCCAGCACACCAGGCTCCCCAGCACAGCTCAACGGGCTCACCAGCACAGCACACGGGGCCCACCAGCACCACAGCCTTCCTGACTCTCCATCAGAGCCTGTTCAACCCTCTCCCCATCAGAGCCTGTCTACACGGCTTCCCAGCACCACAGCCCAGCACACCGGGCTCCGAAGCCCAGCTCACTGGGCTCCAGAGCACAGCACACGGGGCCCCCCAGCACCACAGCCCGGCTGGCTCTCCATCAGAGCCTTTTCACACCGCTCCCCGGGAGAGCCTGTCCACACGGCTCCCCAGCAGCACAGCCCAGCACACCGGGCTCCCCAGCCCAGCTCACCAGGGTCCCCAGCACAGAACACGGGGCCCCCCGGCACCACAGCCCGCCTGGCTCTCCAGCAGAGCCTGTTCAAACCACCCCCCAGAAGAGCCTGTCCACACAGCTCACAAGCACCACAGGCCAGCACACCGTACTCCCCAGCGCAGCTCACCATGGCCCCCAGCCCAGCTCAACGGGCTCCCCAGCACAGCACACGGGACAACCCAGCACCACAGCCCGCCTGGCTCTCCATCAGAGCCTGTTCACACCGCTCCCCAGCTGAGCCTGTCTACACGGCTCCCCATCACCACAGTCCAGCACACCGGGCTCCCCAGCACCACAGCCCAGCACACGTGGGCCCCCAGCACATCTCACCGGGCTCCCCTGAACCACAGCCCGCCTGGATCTCCATCAGAGCCTGTTCAAACCTTTCCCCAGCAGAGACTGTCCGTACGGCTCCCCAGCAGCGCAGCCCTGCACACCGGGCTCCCCAGCCCAGCTAACCGGGCTCCCCAGCACAGCACAAGGGGGCCCCCAGCACAACAGCCTGCCTGCCTCTCCAGCAGAGCCTGTTCACACAGCTCCCCAGCAGAGCCAGTATGCACGGCTCCCCAGCAGCACTGCCCAGAACACCAGGCTCCCCAGCCCAGCTCACCAGGCTCTACAGCACAGCACACGGGGGCCCCCAGCACCACAGCCCGCCAGGGTCTGCAGCAGAGCCTGTCCACACGGCTCACCGGCAGCACAGCCCAGGACACCGGGCTCCCCAGTACAGCACACGGGGGCCCCCAGCAAACAACACGGGGCCCCCCTGCACCACAGCCCGCCTGGCTCTCCAGCAGGGCCTGCTCAAACCGCTCCCCAGCAGAGCCTGTCCACACGGCTCACCAGCACCACAGCCCAGCACACCGGGCTCCCCAGCCCAGCTCACCGGCCTCCCCAGCACAGCTCACGGGGCCCCCCAGCACCACAGCCCGTCTGGCTCTCCATCAGGTCCTGTTCACACCCCTCCGCAGCAGAGCCTGTCTACACGGCTCCCCAGCACAAAAGCCCAGCACACCGGGCTCCCCAGCCCAGCTCACCGGGCTCCCCAGGACAGCACACGGTCCCCCCCAGCACTACAGCCCGCCTAGTTCTCCATCAAATCCTGTTCACACCGCTCCCCAGCAGAGCCTGTCCACACGGCTCCCCTGCACCACAGCCCAGAACACTGCGCTCCCCAGCCCACCTCACCGGGCCCACTACACACATCACACGGGGGCGCCCAGAATCACAGCCCGCCTGGCTCTCCATCAGAGCCAGTTCACAAAGCTCCGCAGCAGAGCCTGTCTACACGGATCCCCAGCACCACAGCCCAGCTCACCGGGCTCTCCAGCACTGCACACGGGGCCCCCCAGCACCACAGCCCGCCTGGCTCTCGAGCAGAGCCTGTTCAAACCACTCCCCCAGCAGAGCCGGTCCACATGGCTCCCCAGCACCACAGCCAAGCAAACCGGGCTCCCCAGGCATGCTCACCCGGCTCCCCAGCACAGCACACGGGGGCCCCCACCACAGCTCACCGGGCTCCCCTGAACCACAGCCCGCCTGGCTCTCTATCAGAGCCTGTTCAACCCTCTCCCCAGCCGAGCCTGTCCACACGGCTCCCCAGCACCACAGCCCAGCACACAGGGCTCCCCAGCACAGCACACGGGTCCCCCCAGCACCACAGCCCGCCTGGCTCTCCATCAGAACCTGTTCAACCCTCTCCCCAGAAGAGCCTGTCCACACGGCTCCGCAGCACCACAGCCCAGCACACCGGGCTCCCCAGCCCAACTCAACGGGCTCCCCAGCACATCACACGGGGCCCCACAGCACCACAGCCCGCCTGGCTCTCCATCAGAGCCTGTCTACACGGCTCCCTAGCACCACAGCCCAGCTAACCGTGCTCCCCAGCACCACAGCCCAGCACACCGGGCTCCACATCCCAGCTAAACGGGCTCCGCAGCACAGCACACGGGGGCCCCCAGCACCACAGCCCGCCTGACTCTCCAGCAGAGCCTGTTCACACCGCTCCAAAGCAGAGCCTGTCAACACAGCTCCCCAGCAGAACAGCCCAGCACACCGGGCTCCCCAGCCCAGATCACCGGGCTCCCCTGCACCACAGCCCGCCTGGCTCTCCATCAGAGCCTGTTCACACCGCTCCCCAGCAGAGCTTGTCTACACGGCTCCCCGGCAGCACAGCCCAGCACACCGGGCTGCGCATCCCAGTTCACCGGGCTCCCCAGCACAGCACACGGAGGCCCTCAGCATGACAGCCCGCCTGGCTCTCCATCAGAGCATGTTCAGACCGCTCCCCAGCAGAGATTGTCCACACGGCTCCCCAACAGCACAGCCCAGCACGCCGGGTTCCCCAGCACAGCACACGGGGGCCCCAACCACCAAAGCCCGCCTGGCTCTCCATTAGAGCCTGTTCAAACCACTCCCCAGCAGAGCCTGTCCACTGGGCTCACCAGCAGCACAGCCCAGCACACCGGGTTCCCCAGCCCAGCTCACCGGGCTCCCCAGCACAGCACACGGGGGCCCCCAGCACCACAGCCTGGCTGGCTCTCCAGCCGGGCCTGTTCACACAGCTCCCCAGAAGAGCCAGTATGCACGGCTCCCCAGCAGCACTGCCCAGCTCAGCGGGCTCCACAGCACAGCACACGGGGGCCCCCAGCACCACAGCCCGCCAGGCTCTCCAGCAGAGCCTGTCCACTCGGCTCACCAGCAGCACTGCCCAGCTCACCGGGCTCCCCAGTACAGCACACGGGGGGGCCCAGCAAAGCACACGGGGCCCCCCAGCACCACAGCCCGCCTGGCTCTCCAGCAGAGCCTATTCAAACCGCTCCCCAGCAGAGCCTTTCTCCACGGGTCCCCAGTAGCACTTCCCAGCACACCGCACCACAGCCCGCCTGACTCTCCAGCAGAGCCTGTTCAAACCACTCCCCAGCAGAGCCTGTCCACACGGCTCCCCAGCGTCACAGCCCAGCTCACCGGACTCCCCACCACAGCTCACCGGGCTCCCCTGAACCACAGCCCGCCTGGCTCTCTATCAGAGCCTGTTCAACCCTCTCCCCAGCCGAGCCTGTCCACACGGCTCACCAGCAGCACAGCCCAGCACACCGGGCTCCCCAGCCGATGTCACCGGGCTCCCCAGCACAGCACACGGGTCCCCCCAGCACCACAGCCCGCCTGGCTGTCCAGATGAGCCTGTTCAACCCTCTCCCCAGCAGAACCTGTCCACACGGCTCCCCAGCAGCACAGCCCAGCGAACTGGCCTCCACAGCCCAGTACACGGGGGCCCCTAGCACAGCACACGGGGGCCTCCAGCAAACCACACGGGGCCCCCCTGCACCACAGCCCGCTAGGCTCTGCAGCAGAGCCTGTCCACACGGCTCCCCACCACCACAGCCCAGCACACCGGGCTCCCCAGCCCAGCTCAACGAGCTCCCCAGCACTGCACACGGGGGCCCACAGCACCACAGCTCGCCTGGCTCTCCAGCAGAGCCTGTTCAAACCACTCCCAAGCAGAGCCGGCCAACACGGCTCGCCAGCAGCACAGCCCAGCACACTGGCCTCCCCAGCCCAGCTCACCGGGCTCCCCAGCACAGCACACGGGGCCCCCCAGCACCACAGCCCAGCACACCGGGCTCCCCCGCCCAAATCAACGAGCTCCCCAGCACTGCACACGGGGGCCCACAGCACCACAGCCCGCCTGGCTGTCCAGCAGAGCCTGTTCAGACGGCTCTCCATCAGAGCCTGTTCACACCGCTCCGCAGCAGAGCCTGTCCACACGGCTCCCCATTACCACAGCCCAGCACACCGGGCTCCCCAGCACAGCACACGGGGCCCCCCAGCACCACAGCTCACCTGGCTCTCCATCAGAGACTGTTCACACCGCTCCCCAGCAGAACCTGTTCACACCGCTCCCCAGCAGAGCCTGTCTACACGGCTCCCCAGCACCACAGCCCAGCACACCGGGCTCCCCAGCCCAGCTCACCGGGCTCCTGACAAAAGCACACGGGGGCCCAAAGCACCACAGCCCACCTGGCAGTCCAGCAGAGCCTGTTCAGACGGCTCTCCATCAGAGCCAGTTCACACCGCTCCCCAGCAGAGCCTGTTCACACCGCTCCCCAGCAGATCCTGTCTGCACGGCTCCCCAGCACCACAGCCCAGCACACCGGGAACCGCAGCCCAGCTCACAATGCCCCCCAGCACAGCACACGGGGGCCCCCAGCACCACAGCCCGCCTGGCTTTCCATCAGAGCCTTTTCACACCTCTCCCCAGCAGAGCCTGTCCACACTGCTCCCCAGCACATCAGCCAAGCACACCGGGCTCCCCAGCACAGCTCAACGGGCTCACCAGCACAGCACACGGGGTCCACCACCACCACAGCCTTCCTGGCTCTACATCAGAGCCTGTTCACATCGCTCCCCAGAAGAACCTCTCCACACGGCTCCCTAGCACCACAGCCCAGCACACCGGGCTCCCCAGCCCATGTCACCGGGCTCCCTAGCACGGCACACGGTGCCCCCCAGCACAACAGCCCGCCTGGCTGTCCAGCAGAGCCTGTTCAAACCACTCCCCAGCAGAGCTTTTCCACACGGCTCCCCAGCACCACAGCCCAGCACACCTGGCTCCCCAACCCAGCTCAACGGGCTCCCCAGCAAAGCACACGGGGCCCCCCAGGAGAGCCTGTCTACACGGTTGGCAAGCACCACTTTCCAGTACACCGGGCTCCCCAACCCAGCTGACCGGGCCCCCCAGCACAGCACACGGGGCCCCCCAGCACCACAGCCCGCCTGGCTCTCCATCAGAGCCTTTTCACACCGCATCCCTGGAGAGCCTGTCCACACGGCTCCCAAGCACCACAGCCCAGCACACCGGGCTCCCCAGCCCACCTCACCTGGCTCCCCGGCACAGCACACGGGGGCCCCCAGCACCACAGCCCGCCTGGCTCTCCAGCAGAGCCTGTCTACACAGCTACCCAGCACAACAGCCCAGCTCACCGGACTCCCCAGCACAGCACACGGGGGCCTCCAGCACTACAGCCCGCCTGGCTCTCCTGCAGAGCCTGTTCAAACCACTCCCCAGCAGAGCCTTTCCACAGGGCTCCACAGCAGCACAGCACAGCACACCGGGCTCCCCAGCCCAGGTCACCGGGCTCCCCAGCACAGCACAAGTGGGCCCCCAACACCACAGCCCACCTGGCTCTCCATCAGTGCCTGTTCACACCGCTCCCATTCAGAGCCTGTCTACACGGCTCCCCAGCACCACAGCCCAGCACACCGAGATCCCCAGCCCAGCTCAACGGGCTCCCCAGCACAGCACACGGGGCCCCCCAGCACCACAGCCCGCCTGTCTCTCCATCAGAGCCTGTTCACACCGCTCCCCAGCATAGCCTGTCCACACGGCTCCCCAGCACCACAGCCCGAATGGCTCCCCAGCAGAGCCTGTCTACACGGCTCCCCAACACCACAGCCCAACACACCGGGCTCCCCAGCCAAGCTCAACGGGCTCCCCAGCACAGCACACGGGGCCCCCCAGCACCACAGCCCGCCTGGCTCTCCATCAGAGCCTGTTCACACCGCTCCCCAGCATAGCCTGTCCACACGGCTCCCCAGCACCACAGCCCAGCACACCAGGCTCCCCAGCCCAGCACACCGGGCTCCCCAGCCAAGCTCACAGGGCTGCCCAGCACAGCACACGGGGCCCCCCAGCACCACAGCCCGCCTGGCTCTCCATCAGTGCCTGTACAACCCTCTCCCCAGCAGAGCCTGTCCACACTGCTCCCCAGCACCACAGCCCAGCACACCGGGCTCCCCAGCCCAGCTCAACGGGCTCCCCAGCACAGCACATGGGGCCCCCCAGCACAGCACACGGGCCCCCCCAGCACAGCACACGGGGCTTCCCAGCACAACAGCCGGCCTGGCTCTCCATCAGAGCCTGTACAAAACTCTCCTCAGCAGAGCCTGTCCACACGGCTCCCCAGGACCACAGCCCAGCACACCGGGATCCCCAGCACAGCACACGGGGCCCCCCAGCACCACAGCCCGCCTGGCTCTCCATCAGTTCCTGTACAACCCTCTCCCCAGCAGAGCCTTTCCACACTGCTCCCCAGCACCACAGCCCAGTTCACGGCGCAACCCAGCACGGCACACAGGGCCCGCCAGCACAACAGCCCGCCTGGCTGTCCAGCAGAGCCTTTTCAAACAACTCCCCAGCAGAGCCGGTCCACACGGCTCCCCAATACCACAGCCCAGCACACCGGGCTCCCCAGCCCAGCTCACCTGGCTCCCCAGCACAGCACACGGGGCCCCCCAGCAGAGCCTGTCTACACGGTTGGCCTGCACCATAGCCCAGCACACCGGGCTCCCCAGCCCACCTCACCGGGCTTCCCAGCACAGCACACGGGGCCCCTCAGCACCACAGCCCTCCTGGCTCTCCAGCAGAGCCTGTTGAAACCGCTCCCCAGCTGACCCTGTCCACACGGCTCACCAGCACCACAGATCAGCACACCGCGCTCCCCAGCCCAGCTCAACGGGCTCCCGAGCTCAGCACACGGGGGCCCCCAGCACCACAGCCCACCTGGCTCTCCATCAGAGCCTGTTCACACCGCTCCGCAGCAGAGCCTGTCTACACGGCTCCCCAGCACCACAGCCCAGCACACCGGACTCCCCGGCCAAGCTCACCGGGCTCCCCAGCACAGCACACGGGGGCCGCCAGCACAACAGCCCGCCTGGCTCTCCATCAGAGCCATTTCACACCGCTCCCCAGTAGAGCCTGTCCACACAACTCCCCAGCACCACAGCCCAGAACACCGGGCTCCCCCGCCTTCCTCAACGGGCTCCCCAGCACAGCATGCGGGACCCCCCAACACCACAGCCTGCCTGGCTCTCCATCAGAGCCTGTTCACTCCGCTCCCCAGCAGAGCCTGTTCACACCGCTCCGCAGCAGAACCTGTAAACGAGGCTCCCCAGCACAACAGCCAAGCACACCGGGCTCCCGAGCCCACCTCACCGGGCTCCCCAACACAGCACACGGGGCCCCCCAGCACCACAGCCCGCCTGGCCCTCGAGCAGAGCTTGTTCAAAACACTCCCCAGCAGAGCCTTTCCACACGGCTACCCAGCACCACAGCCCAGCACACCGGGCTCCCCAGCCCAGCTCAACGGGCTCCCCAGCACAGCACACGGGGCCCCCAAGCACCACAGCCCGCCTTGCTCTCCATCAGAGCCTGTTCACACCGCTCCCTAGCAGAGCATGTCCACACGACTCCTCAGCAGCACAGCCCAGTTCACAGGCCTCCCCATCACAGAACACGGGGCCCCCCAGAACCACAGCCCGCCTCGCTCTCCAGCAGAGCCTGTCCACACGGCTCCCCAGCAGCACAGCCCAGCACACCGGGCTCCCAAGCAATGCACACGGTGGCCCCCAGCACCACAGCCCGCCTGGATGTCCAGCAGAGCCTGTCCACACGGCTCCCCAGCAGAGCCAGTATGCACGGCTCCCCAGCAGCACTGCCCAGAGCACCAGGCTCCCCAGCGCAGCTCACCAGGCTCCCAAGCACAGCACACGGGTGCCCTCAGCATGACAGCCCGCCTGGCTCTCCATCAGAGCCTGTTAAGACCGCTCCCCAGCAGAGCTTGTCCACACGGCTCCCCAGCAGCACAGCCCAGCACACCGGGCTCCCCAGCCCAGCTCACCGGGCTCCCCAGCACAGCACACGGGGGCCCCCAGCACCACAGCCTGCCTGGCTCTCCAGCAGAGCCTGTTCAATCCACTCCCCAGCAGAGCCTGTCCACACGGCTCCCCAGCACCACAGCCCGCCTGGCTCTCCAGCAAAGCCTGTTCACACTTCTCCCCAGCAGAGCCTGTCTACACGGCTCCCCAGCAGAACAGCCCAGCACGCCGGGTTCCCCAGCACAGCACACGGGGGCCCCAAGCACCACAGCCCGCCCGGCTCTCCATCAGAGCCTGTTCAAACCACTCCCCAGCAGGGCCTGTCCACAGGGCTCCCCAGCAGCACAGCCCAGCACACCGGGTTCCCCAACCCAGCTCACCGGGCTCCCCAGTACAGCACACGGGGGCCCCCAGCACCACAGCCTGGCTGGCTCTCCAGCAGAGCCTGTTCACACAGCTCCCCAGAAGAGCCAGTATGCACGGCCCCCCAGCAGCACTGCCCAGCTCAGCGGTCTCCACAGCACAGCACACGGGGGCCCCCAGCACAACAGCCCGCCAGGCTCTCCAGCAGAGCCTGTCCACTCGGCTCACCAGCAGCACAGCCCAGCTCACCGGGCTCCCCAGCACAGCACACGGGGCCCCCCAGCACCACAGCCCGAATGGCTCCCCAGCAGAGCCTGTCTACACGGCTCCCCAGCACCACAGCACAGCACACCGGGCTCCCCAGCACTGGACACGGGGGCCCCCAGAACCACAGGCTGCCTGGCTCTCCAGCAGAGCCTGTTCACACCGCTCCGCAGCAGAGCCTGTCCACAGGGCTCCCCAGCACCACAGCCCAGCACACCGGGCTCCCAAGCCGACCTCACAGGGCTCCCCAGCACAGCACACGGGGCACCCCAGCACCACAGCCCCCCTGGCTCTCCAGCAGAGCCTGTTCACACCGCTCCACAGCAGAGCCGGTCAAAACGGCTCCCCAGCAGAACAGCCCAGCACACCGGGCTCCCCAGCCCAGCTCACCGGGCTCCCCAGCACGGCACACGGGGGCCCCCAGCACCACAGCCTACCTGGCTCTCCAGCAGAGCCTCTTCAAACCACTCCCCAGCAGAGCCTGTCCGCACGGCTCCCCAGCACAACAGCCCGCCTGGCTCTCCAGCAGAGCCTGTTCACACTGCTCCCCAGCAGAGCCTGTCTATACGGCTCCCCAGCAGCACAGCCCAGCACGCCGGGTTCCCCAGCACAGCACACGGGGCCCCCAAGCACCACAGCCCGCCTGGCTCTCCATCAGAGCCTGTTCAAACCACTCCCCAGCAGAGCCTGTCCACAGGGCTCCCCAGCAGCACAGCCCAGCACACCGGGCTCCCCTGCCCAGCTCACCGGGCTCCCCAGCACAGCACACGGGGGCCCCCAGCACCACAGCCTGGCTGGCTCTCAAGCAGAGCCTGTTCACACAGCTCCCAAGAAGAGCCAGTATGCACGGCTCCCCAGCAGCACTGCCCAGCTCAGCGGGCTCCAGAGAACAGCACACGGGGGCCCCCAGCACCACAGCCCGCCAGGCTCTCCAGCAGAGCCTGCCCACTCGGCTCACCAGCAGCACTGCCCAGCTCACCGGGCTCCCCAGCACAGCAGACGGGGCTTCCCAGCACCACAGCCCGCCTGGCTCTCCATCAGAGCCTGTTCACTCCGCTCCCCAGCAGAGCCTGTCCACACGGCTCCCCAGCACCACTGCCCAGCTCACCGGGCTCCCCAGCACAGCACACGGTGCCCCCCAGAACCACAGCCCGCCTGGCTCTGCAGAAGATCCTGTTCAAACCACTCCCCAGCAGAGCCTGTCCACACGGCTCCCCAGCACCACAGCCCAGCACACCGGGCTCCCAAGCCAAGTTCAACGGGCCCCCCAGCACAGCACACGGGGGCCCCCAGCACCACAGCCCACCTGGCTCTCCAGCATAGCCTGTTTACACCGCTCCGCAGAAGAGCCTGTCTCCACGGTTCGCAAGCACCACAGCCCAGCACACCGGGCTCCCATGCCGATCTCACAGGGCTCCCCAGCACAGCACACGGGGGCCCCCAGCACCACAGCCCGCCTGGCTCTCCATCAGAGCCTGTTCACACCGCTCCCCAGAAGAGCCTGTCTACACGGTTCGCAAGCACCACAGCCCAGCACACCGGGCTCCCATGACGATCTCATAGGGCTCCCCAGAACAGCACACGGGGGCCCCCAGCACCACAGCCCCTCTGGCTCTCCATCAGAGCCTGTTCACACCGCTCCCCAGCAGAGCCTTTCAACGCTGCTCCCCAGCACCACGGCCCAGCACACCGGGCTCCCCAGCCCAGCACACGGGAGCCCCCAGCACAGCTCACCGGGCTCCCCTGAACCACAGCCCACCTGGCTCTCCATCAGAGCCTGTTCAACCCTCTCCCCAGCAGAGCCAGTATGCACGGCTCCCCAGCAGCACTACCCAGAACACTAGGCTCCCCAGCGCAGCTCACCAGGCTCTACAGCACAGCACACGGGGGCCCCCAGCACCACAGCCCGCCAGGCTCTGCAGCAGAGCCTGTACACACAGCTCACCAGCACCACAGCCCAGCACAGGGGGCACCACAGTACAGCAAACGGGGGCCCCCAGCAAACAACACGGGGCCCCCCTGCACAACAGCCCGCTTGGCTCTCCAGCAGGGCCTGCTCAAACCGCTCCCCAGCAGAGCCTGTCCACACGGCTCCCCAGCACCAAAGCCCAGCACACCGGGCTCCCCAGCCCAGCTCACCGTTCTCAGCAGCACAGCACACGGGGGCCCCAAGCACCACAGCCCGCCTGGATCTCCAGCAGAGCCTTTCCACACGGCTCCCCAACACAACAGCCCAGCACACTGGGCTCCCCAGCCCAGCTCACCGGGGTCCCCAACACAGCACACGGGGGCCCCCAGCACCATAGCCCGCCTGGCTCTCCAGCAGAGTCTGTTAACACCGCTCCCCAGCAGAGCCTGTCCACAGGGCTCCCCAGCAGCACAGCCCAGAGCACCGGGCTCCCCAGCCGATCTCACCAGGCTCCCCAGCAAGGCACACGGGGCCCCCCAGCACCACAGCCCGCCTGGCTCTCCAGCAGAGTCTGTTGAAACCACTCCCCAGCAGAGCCTGTCTACACGGCTCACCAGGCTCCCCAGCCCAACTAACCGGGCTCCCCAGAACTTGACACGGGGGCCCCCAGAACCACAGGCCGCCTGGCTCTCCAGCAGAGCCTCTATACACCGCTCCCCAGCAGAGCCTGTCTACACGGCTCCCCAGCAGCATAGCCCAGCACACTGGCCTCCCCTGCCCACCACACCGGGTTCCCCAACACAGCACATGGGGGCCCCCACCACCACGGCCCGCCTGGCTCTCCAGCAGAGCCTGTTCAAACCACTCCCAAGCAGAGCAGGTCCACACGGCTCCCCAGCAGAACAGTCCAGCACACTGGCCTCCCCAGCCCAGCTCACCGGCCTCCCCAGCACAGCACACAGGGCCCCCCAGCACCACAGCCCACCTGGCTCTCCATCAGAGCTTGTTCACACCGCTCCCCAGCAGAGCCTGTCTACAGGGCTACCCAGCAGCACAGCCCAGCACACCGGGCTCCATAGCCGATATCACCGGGCTCCGCAGCACAGCACACGGGGCCCCCCAGCACCAGAGCCCAGCACACCGGGCTCCCCAGCACGGCACACGGGGGCCCCCAGCACCACGGCCCGCCTGGCTCTCCATCAGAGCCTGTTCACACCGCTCCCCAGCAGCACAGAAAAGCACACCGGGTTCCCCAGCAAAGCACACGGGGGCCCCCAGCACCACGGCCCGCCTGGCTCTCCAGCAGAGCCTGTTCAAACCACTCCCAAGCAGAGCCGGTCAACACGGCTCCCCAGCAGCACAGCCCAGCACACTGGCCTCCCCCGCCGATCTCACCGGGCTGCGCAGCACAGCACACGGGGCCCCCCAGCACCATAGCCCGCGTTGTTCTCCATCAACGCCTGTTCAAACCACTCCCCAGCAGAGCCTGTCTACACGGCAGCCCAGCAGCTAAGCCCAGCACACCGGGCCCCGCAGCCCAGCTAACCGGGCTACCGAGCACAGCACACTGGGGCCTCCCAGCACCACAGCCCGCCTGGCTCTCCATCAGAGCCTGTTCATACAGCTCCCCAGCAGAGCCCGTCTACACGGCTCCCCAGCACCACAGCCCAGCTCACCGGGCTCCCAAGCCCAGCTCACCTGGCTCTCCAGCACAGCACACGGGGCCCCCCAGCACAACAGCCCGCCTTGCTCTCCATCAGAGCCTGTTCATACAGCTCCCCAGCAGAGCCCGTCTACACGGCTCCGCAGCACCACAGTCCATCACACCGGGCTCCCCAGCACAGCACACGGGGCCCCCCAGCACCACAGCCCGCCTGGCTCTCCAGCAGAGCCTTTCCACACGGCTCCCCAGCACAAAAGCCCAGCACACCGGGCTCCCCAGCCCAGCTCAACGGACTACCCAGCACAGCACACGGGGCACCCCAGCACCACAGCCGGCCTGGCTGTCCAGCAGAACCTGTTCAAACCACTCCCCAGCAGGGCCTGTTCAACCCTCTCCCCATCAGAGCCTGTCCACACGGCTTCCCAGCACCACAGCCCAGCACACTGGGATCCAAAGCCCAGCTCACTGGGCTCCCGAGCACAGCACACTGGGGCCCCCAGCACCACAGCCCGGCTGGCTCTCCATTAGAGCCTTTTCTCTCCGCTCCCCGGCAGAGCCTGTCCACACGGCTCCCCAGCAGCACAGCCCAGCACACCGGGCTCCCCAGCCAAGCTCACCAGGGTCCCCAGCACAGAACACGGGGCCCCCCCGGCACCACAGCCTGCCAGGCTCTCCAGCAGAGCCTGTTCAAACCACCCCCCAGAAGAGCCTGTCCACACGGCTCCCCAGCACCACAGCCCAGCACACCTGGCTCCCCAGCACAGCACACGGGGCCCCCCAGCACCACAGCCCGCCTTGCTCTCCAGCAATGCCTGTTCAAACCACTCCCCAGCAGAGCCTGTACACACGGCTCCCCAGCACCACAGCCCAGCACACCGGGCTCTCCAGCACAGCACACGGGGCCCCCCAGCACCACAGCCCGCCTGGCTCTCCATCAGAGCCCTTTCACACCGCTCCGCAGCAGAGCCTGTCTACACGGCTCCCCATTACCAAAGCCCAGCACACCGGGTTCCCCAGCACCACAGCCCAGCACACGGGGCTCCCCAGGCCAGCACACCGGACTCCCCAGCACACCAGACTGGGCCCCCCAGCACCACAGCCCGAATGGCTCCCCAGCAGAGCCTGTCTACACAGCTCCCCAGCACCACAGCTCAGCACACCGGGCTCCCCAGATCAGCTCAACGGGCCCCCCAGCACAGCACACGGGGCCCCCCAGCACCACAGCCCGCCTGGCTCTCCATCAGAGCCTGTTCACACAGCTCCCCAGCAGAGCCTGTCCATACGGCTCCCCAGAAGCACAGCCCATCACACCGGGCTCCCCGGCCCAGCCCACCGGGCTCCCCAGCACATCACACGGGGCCCCCCAGCACCATTGCCCGCGTTGTTCTCCATCAACGCCTGTTCAAACCACTCCCCAGCACAGCCTGTCCACACGGCTCCCCAACACCACAGCCCAGCACACCGGGCTCCCCAGCACAGCACACGGGGCCCCCCAGCACCACAGCCCTCCTGGCTCTCCATCAGAGCCTATTCAAACCACTCCCCAACAGAGCCTGTCCACACGGCTCCCCAGCACCACAGCCCAGCACACTGGGCTCCCCAGCCCAGCTCAACGGGCTCCCCAGGACAGCACACGGTCCCCCCGAGCACCACAGCCCGCCTGGCTCTCCATCAGAGCCTGTTCAAACCACTCCCCAGCAGAGCGAGTCCACAGGGCTCCCAAGCACCACAGCCCAGCACACCGGGCTGCCCAGCCCAGCTCACGGGGCTCCCCAGCACAGCACACGGGCCCACCCAGCACCATAGCCCGCCTGGCTCTCCATAAGAGCCTGTTTAAACCTGTCCCCAGCAGCACAGCACAGCACACCGGGCTCCCCAGCCCAGCTCACCGGGCTCCCCGGGACATCACACGGGTGCCCCCAGCACCACAGCCCGCCTGGCTCTCCAGAAGAGCCTGTTCAAACCATTCCCCAGCAGAGCCTGTCCACACGGCTCCCCAGAAGGACAGCCCAGCTCATCGGGCTCCCCAGCCCAGCTCACCGGACTCCCCAGCACAGAACACGGGGGCCCCCAGAACATCAGCCCGCCTGACTCTCCATCAGTGCCTGTTCACACCGCTCCCCAGCAGAGCCTGTCCACACGGCTCCCCAGCACCACAGCCCAGCACACCGGGCTCTCCAGCCCAAATCAACGGGCTCCCAAGCACACAACACGGGGCCCCCCAGCAGCACAGCCCGTCTGGCTCTCCATCAGAGCCTGTCCACACCGCTCCCCAGCAGAGCCTGTCCACACGCCTCCCCAGCACCACAGCCCAGCACACCGGGCTCCCCAGCCCAGCTCACAGGGCTCCCCAGCACAGCACACGGTGGCCCCCCGCACCATAGCCCGCCTGGCTCTCCAGCAGAGCCTCTTCAAACCACTCCCCAGCAAGCCTGTCCACACGGCTCCCAAGCAGCACAGCCCAGCACACCGGGCTCTCCAGCCCAAATCAACGGGCTCCCAAGCACACAACACGGGGCCCCCCAGCAGCACAGCCCGTCTGGCTCTCCATCAGAGACTGTCCACACCGCTCCCCAGCAGAGCCTGTCCACACGCCTCCCCAACACCACAGCCCAGCACACCGGGCTCCCCAGCCCAGCTCACAGGGCTCCCCAGCACAGCACACGGTGGCCCCCCGCACCATAGCCCGCCTGGCTCTCCAGCAGAGCCTCTTCAAACCACTCCCCAGCATAGCCTGTCCACACGGCTCCCAAGCAGCACAGCCCAGCACACCGGTCTCCCCAGCCCAGCTCACCGGGCTCCCCAGCGCAGCACACGGGGGCCCCCAGCAACACAGCGCGCCTTGCTCTCCAGCAGAGCCTGTTCACAAAGCTCCCCAGAAGAGCCTGTCTAAACGGCTCCCCAGCAGCCCCGCACACCGCAGTACAGCCCGCCTGGGTCTCCATCAGAGCCTGTTCACAGCGCTCCGCAGCAGAGCCAGTTTACACGGCTCCCCAGCACCACAGCCCAGCACACCGGTCTCCCCAGCCCAGCTCACCGATCTCCCCAGCACGGCACACGGGGCCCCCCATCACAACAGCCCGCCTGGCTTTCCAGCAGAGCCTTTTCAAACCACTCCCCAGCAGAGCCGGTCCACACGGCTCCCCAGTACCACAGTCCAGCACACCGGGCTCCCCAGCCCAACTTAACGGGCTCCCCAGCACAGCACACGGGCCCCCCCAGCACAGCACACGGGGCTACCCAGCACAACAGCCCGCCTGGCTCTCCATCAGAGCCTGTTCAACCCTCTCCCCAGCAGAGCCTGTACACACGGCTTCCCAGCACCACTGCCCAGCACACTGGGCTCCGAAGCCCAGCTCACTGGGCTCCCGAGTACAGCACACGGGGGCCCCCAGCACCACAGCCCGGCTGGCTCTCCATCAAAGCCTGTTCACACCTTTCAACAGCACAGCCTGTCTACACGGCTCGCCATCACCACAGCAAAGCACACAGGGATCCCAAGCCCAGCTCACCGGGCTCCTGAGCATAGCTCACGGGGGCCCCCAGCAATTCAGCCCGCCTGGCTCTCCATCAGGGCCTGTTCACACCCCTCCACAGCAGAGCCTGTCCACATGGCTCCCCAGCACCACAGCCCGCCTGCCTCTCCAGCAGAGCCTGTCTACAAGGCTCCCCAGCAGCACAGCCCAGCAAACCGGGCTCCTCTGCCCAGCTCACCGGGCTCCCCAGCACCACAGCCCGCCTTGCTCTCCATCAGAGCCTGTTCAAACCACTCCCCAACAGAGCCTGTCCACACGGCTCCCCAGCACCACAGCCCAGCACACCGGGCTCCCCAGCCCAGCTCAACGTGCTCCCCAGCACAGCACACGGGGCCCCCCAGCACCACAGCCCGCCTGGCTCTCCATCAGAGCCATTTTACTCCGCTCCCCAGCACCACAGCCCAGCACACCTGGCTCCCCAGCCCAGCTCACCGGGCTCCCGAGCACGGCACACGGGGCCCCCCAGCAACACAGCCCGCCTGGCTATCCAGCAGATCCTTTTCAAACCACTCCCCAGCAATGCCTGTCCACACCTCTCCCCAGCAGCAAAGCCCAGCAAACCGGGCTCCCAAGCCCAGCACACCGGGCTCCCCAGCAAAGCACACGGGGCCCCCCAGCACCACAGCCCGCCTGGCTCTCCATCAGAGCCTGTTCACACAGCTCCCCAGCAGAGCCTGTCTGCACGGCTCCCCAGCAGCACAGCCAAGCACACCGCAGCACAGCCCGCCTGGCTATCCAGCAGAGCCCTTTCACACCGCTCCCCAGCAGAGCCTGTCCACACGGCAACCCAGCAGCACAGCCCAGCACACCGGGCTCCCCAGCCCAGCACACCGGGCTCCCCAGCAAAGCACACGGGGCCCCCCAGCACCACAGCCCGAATGGCTTACCAGCAGAGCCTGTCTAAACGGCTCCCCAGCACCACAGCCCAGCTCACCGGGCTCCCCAGCACAGCACACGGGGGCCGACAGCACCACAGCCCGCCTGGCTGTCCAGCAGAGCCTGTTCACACCGCTCCCCAGCAGAGCCTGTCCACACGGCTCCCCAGCACAACAGCCCAGCACACGGGGTTCCCCAGCCGAGCTCACCGGGGTCCCCAACACAGCACACGGGGGCCCCCAGCACCATAGCCCGCCTGGCTCTCCAGCAGAGACTGTTCAAACCACTCCCCAGCAGAGCCTGTCCACACGGCTCCCCAGCAGAGCCTGTCCACAGGGCTCCCCAGCACCACAGCCCAGATCACCGGGCTCCCCAGCCCAGCTCAACGGGCTCGGCAGCACAGCACACGGGGGCCCCCAACACCACCGCCCGCCTGGCTTTCCAGCAGAGCCTGTTCAAACCACTCCCCAGCAGAGACTGTCCACACAGCTCCCCAGCACCACAGCCCAGCACACTGGGCTCCCCAGCCCAGCTCACCGGGCTGCCCAGGACAGCACACGTGGCCCCCCAGCACCACAGCCCGCCTGGCTCTACATCAGAGCCATTTCACACCGCTCCCCAGCAGAGCCTGACAACACGGCTCCCCAGCACCACAGCCCAGCACACCGGGCTTCCCTGCCCACCTCACCGGGGCCCCCAGC